>CM066247.1:315037-495037 GCA_033675135.1 Frankliniella intonsa | reverse complement strand
TCACTGGTACAACCAAGCTTGCCTCAATAGCATGCACCTACGCAGAAAGACTTGACTCTTGAAATAAAGCATAGAGAAGAAAATCACCTATTCATCGAGCGGATGAGCCTATTACGCGTCGGGCGGTGCTCATGTTGGTATGTGGCTGGTGCCGCCACTTAAGCATCAGCTAAAGGTTCCGAGACTTTTGGCAAATCTCGCGGGAAACGCCACTCGACACATTCCGTGCGTTATATGTATATACAAACATTTTTTGGGTCTCTCTGCGAGCGCTGCTCGCCCCCCTCACGTGGAGCCCCACGCGCGTGCGTGCGCAAAAGTGACCGCGACGGAATGGCTTCACCTTTTCCTCCGTCGGGCGGGGACTGGAGAGCCCCGGATTGACGGCGCAGCCGTGGGTGAAGGGTGGGTGGGTGAGGGGGGGGGGGGGGAGAGAAGGGCTGGCGTGGCGGGGCGGGGCGAGGCGAGGTGGGGCCAAGTGTCTCAACGTGAAACGAGCCGGGTCCCGTGCTCGCCCCGCCCCGCCCCGCCCCGCCCCGCCCCGCCCGGTGTTGGCAAGGTGCGCTGACAATAAAGTACCGGCGAGTGACGGATGGCCTGGTGGGTGGGGCCCTGCCCGCCCGGGCCCTGTCCTGGTTAGGGGCTGCGGGGGCTTGCAGGGGTGAGTGAGTAACCCACCCTCTTATTTTCACCCCTGCCGACGAAAGGAGAGAGAGGGAGAGAGGGAGAGAGAGAGAGAGAGAGAGAGAGAGAGAGAGAGAGAGAGAGAGAGAGAGAGAGAGGGATGTGTTCGACCGTCTTCCCCGTCTCTTTTTCTCGCCCAACTTGTGTGCGGGGCAGGGGCGGCGATGCCGCTCGCGGTAATTCTGTTACTGTTACTCTCGCAGTAAAGAGAGTCGGGCGGAAGGAGTTGGCCTTGGCGTGGCGTCCGTCATTGGTGCAGAGGCGCCGCCATGCTGCCCAACTAGGACAGCGCCGTGCACTCGCTGACTCACCGAAGCGAGGGGGTATTCACTCTTAAAATCTGTGACCTGACTATTACGTCTATTACGCTGTATTACGCTCCGAAATTGTACAAATTTAGGCAAACACAGGCAAAAGCAGCCCAAAACGGCCCAAAAATTACGTAGTTAAATATTGAGAATTTGGGCTATTACGCTTCTGTTGTGCATACTATTACGCCTTCATTACAGGTAGAGTGACCCGACTATTACGCGAGTTCCTTCCCCCTCACATGAAGCCTCCGCACGGTGAAAACTTCGTTCAGGCCTCCAAGCAGCCAGGATTTTCTTATGAAGGAAATACATCGTACAGTAACGTCTTGGATATTTCCTAAACTGCTTGGAAAACTGGTCGCACTGTAAAAAAAATACGTACCAGAGCCCGTGTGAGGTCATGGCCGAGTAACCCGGTTTCCGGCGCGGGGAAAGATGAGGCACTATAACCCCATCTCGCATGTGCGGGAGGCTTAGAGGAGCAAAACTATTGATTTTGCCATTGTGCACGTCCCGCCCCGTCCAGCCCCGCCCCGCCCCGCCCCCGCCCCGCCCCGCCGCGGGCGCACCGCCGCGGTGATGATCAGGCGCAGGTCTCTATCGACACTTTATCCCTCCGAGCGGGGCGCGCGTGCTCACCTGCAGCCAATTCCTGCGGCATCAATATCCCATTCCGTGCCGGCTCAGCGTGCGCGCCCGGGCACACCACACACTCGCTCACTCACTCACTCACACACTCACTTACTCACTCACTCACTCACTCACTCACTCACTCACTCACTGGCATGGTTCCCATCCCGCCGGCGCGCCGGCTGCGGTGGACGCGGAGCGACAGGCTATCTGCATGGCGCCCCGCCCCACCCCGCCCCACCCCGCCCCGCCCCGGCTGCCCCGGCTGTCCGTATGCATTCGTCTAATTTGCTGCGGCCGGCAGGTGAGTCGGTCTTGATGAGGCGAGCGGGGCGGGGCGGGGCGGGGCTCCGCGGTCTCGATGAGCTGCTCTGCTTGCCGCCAAAGTCCATCGGTGATGCGGCCGTCACGATCGCAATGAGCTGCTGCCAGTCTGCCCTGTTCTCCTCATATCTCTCCCCCCTCTCCTCCCTCTCCACTCTCCTCTCCATTCCCCTCTCCTCTCCCACTCCCCTCTCACCCTCTCCTCTCCTACTCACCCTCTCTCTCCTATCTACATTCTCTCCCCTTTCCTCCCTCTCTCTTTCCCTCTCCTCCCCCTCTCCCCTCCTCCTCGCTGCGTGCTCGTCCCGACGCTTTTACCTTCCTCCCTTTTGCCTCGTGAATAACCAACACGACCTGCGCTGGATGCGCAGAAAATAAAACGATCGCTGGTATTTTTGTGTCGGTGTGTGAAGGACGTCGCCACTAACTGCGGTAAAGACAAATCTCGCAGCCAGAATGTTTGAAAGTGTCTCATTTCTCCGAGCACACAGGCATACTTCTTTGGGTTACTTCCCGTAACATTTTCCGAGCGGAGCTCATTTTTCATGCCCATTTTCCCATAACAGGTGGACTTGCATTATTTTCCGTTTTCTTTAGAGGCCTACGAAAATTTTACAGTCGACTTCTGACACTACGAGGAACATTTTATCTGCATTAAGGCGGGTCCACAGCAGGTGCGAAGACGTATACATAGTGTAGTACGGAAGCGCCCTGCTAACATACTTCGTAACGTTGCGAAGCATTTGGCTGCTTCGCAATGCTTTGTAATACAAGCATTTTCTTCAACATAGCCCTGCCTTACGAAGAAATTTGTAATTTATAAAATTTTCGAAGAAAATGCATGGCGTGAAAAGTGCGTGTTAATACGCAACAAACGCTTGCAGTGAAACGACACGCTTACGAACACAATTTCTTCGCAAGGTTATCACAGTGTAGTGTAGTACGGAAGCGCCCAGCTCGGCTTAGTGTGTGTGTGTGTGTGTGTATTTATACTGTTTCAAGGTACAGCAGCTCTTTTAACTGGAGCGTGCGGTTTGTCACGGCCCGCCCCTGCCCCGCCCCTGCCCCGCCCCACCGCGCCGCGCCCCGCCCCGCCCCCATCCTGCCCCCACCCCCGCCGCGCCCTCTATACACCCTTTCCCTTCGCTTCCCCCGGCGCGCTAATGGGATGTGTTGCAGCGCCCCGACTGAAAGTGATGCATCGCCTCATCTCATAATAATGCCGCATGACGGATCCTCTTGTGGCCGCAGAGAAAAGATTGACGTCACCGTTGCGCGCGTGGTGGCGTGGCGGGGCGGGGCGGGGCAGGGCGGGGCGCGGCGTCACCGCATCGTGATGCTCCGCCCCAGTGATATGGCGCCCCACCCCGCCCCGCCCCGCCCCGCCTGCTCGATGGGAACATGATGAACAGGACCACTTCATCATGAGTGTCGGAATCGGCCTCGCAAACCCCCCTCGCTTCCCTTGCCCCAACGTACTCTTGCTCTCTCGCTCTTTTGCTCTCTCGCTCTCCTGCTCTCTCGCTCTTTTGCTCTCTCGCTCTCTTGCTCTCTTGCTCTCTCGCTCTCTTGCTCTCGCTCTCTTGCCCTCTCGCCCTCTCTCTCTCTCTCTCTCTCTCTCTCTCGCTTTTACTTTCTCATTTCTCTATCTATCTCACTCGTACCTCTACAAGCATTCGCCCTATAAAACGTGTCGGAGCTTTCAGTAAACCTGCCCCATTACAAACAAACTCTCTCTCTCTCTCTCTCTCTCTCTCTCTCTCTCTCTCTCTCTCTCTCCCTCTCTCTCTGTCACACGCACACACAGGGGCGCACGTACTCCCACGTGAGACTGTTTCCGATGACGCAGGTCCAGCGCTATTGCCTCGGCGATTTGGTTGGTGCGCCCAACGGGAGGTGGGGGTGGGGGGCGGGAGGCATAGGGGAGGAGGGCTGGGGTGGGTGGTATAGGGGAGGAGGAGGGGGGGGGGAACTGCGGAAACGAGTGTAGGGAAAGGCAGCCGCACCAGCCGGTCCTATTTGGTGTGTGATTGGCAGGTTTGGTATTGATTTATTCTTTGCTGTTGTGGATGTGGCGAGAGTGAGAAGACGGGGAAAGAGAGAGAGAGAGAGAGAGAGAGGGAAGGAAGGCTACCCTTGTGGACTAGCCAGGGCCAGGCCGCTAATTTTGAAACCCTCCTGGATTTCGACCCCATCCCTAACTTCACGGCAGTATTTCTCGCTTCTCTTTGGTCGTGGGGCTGGGACCTGGTAGGGAGTTACTAAAACGGATATTTAGGATAGGTTAGGCTAGGTTAGGTTAGGTTAGGATAGGCTGGTTTTGATTAGAGAAGCAAAGAAAACAGCTGATCCTCTTCTACTTTAACCTTACTTAAATCCAACCCAACCTATCCTAACCTAACCTAACCTAGCCTAATCTAGCCTAAATATCCGTCTTAGTAACTCCCTACCAGGTCCCAGCCCCACGACCAAAGAGAAGCGAGAAATACTGCCGTGAAGTTAGGGATGGGGTCGAAATCCAGGAGGGTTTCAAAATTAGCGGCCAGCCCTGCAAAGAGCATCGAGGGCCACGTGGCCGTCAAAGAGATGTGTGGACGCTTCCTGGAACTGGATGCGGTGCGGCGCACACTGGACTCTGCTTCTGTATCGGGGAGTTTGTTTTCCTATCGCCGAAGCTATTGACGCCTCTCTTTTCTCGGAAACGTCTGCTTTGTGTTACCTTTCTGTACTTTTTCCTCTTCATTATTTTTCACCTGCTGTGTATACTGTAAGGGATTTTGTCGTAACTTTACGAACAAAATCCTGTTAATTTTTTTTCACGAACTCTTCGTTATTTTTAGAAAACGAATACACTTGTAAAATGACTACTGTTCGTAATATTGTGTATCTGATCCAGAATCCAAGAAATTTGTCGTTCTGGAATGCTTATAACTTATATGCCAGATTACGAAAAGTTTGTTTTCCAATGCTACGAACGGTTCTTCTTCTGGAATGACGAACAGTGTTCGTCATTTTCAATAACAATACTATTCGTACGGAATTTTATCGTAAAATAACGAAATCCATTAACAGTGTATTAACTTTCCAACCGCGCTGCATTGCTGTCCCCAGTCCCTACCCGCTATCCGATTCAAGATAAAAACGACTTATCATTATTTCCCCTTATTTCATCCTGCTGCTTTCATGCTGTTCTGCAGGACAGCGGCACGGCTGTTCCCGACCGGCCGGCCGGCCGAGCCTGGCCTGGACCGATATCTGATCTGCTTGTCATGCGCAGGCAGACGTGTGAGAGGGAGGGAGGGAGGGAGGGAGAGAGGCAGAGAGAGAGAGAGAGAGAGAGAGAGAGAGAGAGGCAGAGAGAGATGGCAAGGGGGGGGGGGGTGCGCCTTATTGGTCAAAAAATCAACGAGAAAGAAAAGTGGCACCGTACCGTGGTAAATAAGTGAGATATGGAGTTGTGTCTTAATTACGGCTGCATTTTCATCCCCTGGGTAGCGGAGTTCTCTCCCACCTTTTCTCCTTGCTCTCCCTCCTTGCTGCTCAACCTCCTCCTCCTACCCCTCCACCGCTCTCTCTCTCTCTCTCTCTCTCTCGCTCTTTCCCTCTCTCTCTCGCTCTTCCCCTTCATCGCTCTCTCTTTCTCCCTCGCTCTCTCTGCTCAGAGTTCAGCCCAAGGTTTACGACCTCGCGGCTGTAATGCTTCGCGGCCAACCGCGCGGAGCAGACCTTGCTTTGTCGGTATTGTTTTACGTCGCCGGCGCGGCGCGGCGCGGCTCCCATTGGTCGCGGGCGTTGCTCCTGCGGCCCCTGCCCTGCGCCCTGCGGGCCTACGAGGCCGTCATATCCGCGCGCCATATTTTCCTAATACATACACACGCACACACACACACGCGCGCGCGCGCGCTCCGCTCCTCGCCGAGACTTTTTTGGGGGACAGCGGCGCTTCCGACCCGTCTGATATATCAAATCCATCACCCCCCCCCCTCCCCCCTCCGCCCCTATCTTAGTGTGTCCGTGCGTGTGTCTGTGTGTGCCCCCTACCCTATTTTTTCTCGTTTTTTTTTTTTTTTTTGTGATTTCCAACACCATGTGCTTATACTCTCCGAGATTGGAATATCTAAAAACGATTTCTTGACGAGGGGCAGCGGCAACAGCTCGAATCATCGTATTTGCGTTGATAGCAGATTTTTGTGTTGCTCATTTACGCTTACACCTCAACCTACCAGCCAACGCGTAGGGGCGTACGTATTCGCGAGAATGTTAATAGCAGTGCAACGCCGCACCCCGTTATGCGCAGCCCCGCGTCGCCACGCCCCGCTCCGCCACGCCCCGCCTCGCCCTGCCTCGCCCCGCCCCGCCTCGCCCTGCCCCGCCACGCCTTTCAACGCGGCCGCGAGGGCGGGGTGGCTGGAGCAGACAGCCCAGGCCACGCGCCGCGTGTATGATTGACATGTCAGCGCCCTCGCGGGGGCGTGGCGGCGTGGTGCGGTTGGGGGCGGGGCGCAGTGGGGCGGGGCGCGGTGGGGCGGGGCGCAGTGGGGCGGGGCGCAGTGGGGCGGGGCTGGCCTGCCCCGGTCGGCAAACACCTTGACAAACATGACGTCTGATTACAATCTCGGAGGCGCTAATGGCGTTTGACGGCGTCGTCCACCACACCACATATTTATGGTGACGCGAATAGACAGCAATCTGGTATCGACCCGACGGCCCGACAGCCGGCGTTGCGACGGCCGCGTCATTAGCGGCGCCGCGGCGTCGTTATTCGTTTTTCTCCCTTTTAACGTCGACACTCGACACCCAGGTGTGTGAATGTCGCACACTTGTACGTGATTGAATCCGAGGGGGCCTCGACTCGGGCAATCCGGTGTACGTCTACCCTGGCAAGTTGGTGGAGCAAGGAGGATCGATGGTATGCAAAATGTGTGTGTGTGTGAGAGAGAGAGAGAGAGAGAGAGAAAAAGAGAGAGAAGAGAGAGACGACGGGGTGCTTCTGGTGGCTGCTGTGCCTCTGTGTCGGTCCTGTGGGTGCCGCAGCCAGCCCCATAGCAGCTCTGCATGCATTCTGCACTGCGCCACTCCCCCCCCCGCCTCAGCCGTCACCACACACGCCGTCCGAGTGTGAAGGAGCAGGGCGCTGGTCTGCGCGCGTCATGGCTCTCATTCATTCTTTTTCGACCACGCCGCTGGTGGGGGATGGGGGGGGGGAGAGGGGGCCAGTTGCCATCCGGCTAGCGAGTAGCAGCGCCGGCAGTGCGATGCAAGTTCTGTGAGTGATGTGGAAAGTTTGACAGGTGTCGTCCCGGCCTGCTGGTCCGGCCCGAGTCCGGCCGGCCAGGGCGGGGCGGGGCGGGGCGGGGCGGGGCGCGCCACGCGACTGGAATGGGCGGGGCGGGGTGGGGCGCGCTGTGGCGCGTAATTAGGCGGATAAATATACGACCCCGTGGAGGCGCGGCGGCGGTGGCGGCGGCGGACTTCTTGTGGTGCCCCGCGGGCCGCTGCGACACCCCTTGTCTCATGACCGCCCCGCCCCACCCCGCCCCACCCCGCCACACCCTGCCCCACCCCGCCCCACCCCGCCCCGCCAGCCTGCGCGCGGGCGCGGCTTTAGCCCGCCCTTCCTTTCCAGTTTACCTGTGTCTCCTTAAATGCAGCAAGCAGGGGGTGGGGGGGTGGAGAGGGGGCAAGGGAGGCTACAAATATAGGGGGTTCTTCCTTTTGTTAGTCTACCCAGCCGCCGACATCGAGCGGCGGGGAGGGGCAGGGAGAGAAAGGGGGTGGGGTGGGGGTGGCGACGAGCCTGCCCCCCCCCCCCTCCTCTGCCAGCCCGCCGCGGCCGCGCCGCCGCCCTGCTAAACACCACCACCATCACCAGCCCTCTTCTTTAACTTCCCCCCGTGCGCGCTGTACGTGCAGTTTAATTCCCCTGCCCCGCCACCCTGTCCCCCATTTCTTCGACGAGGTGCTCGCCTGGTGTGCGCCGCAGTGTCCTCTGCCGGCCGCGCGAAACAATTATTCCTACCGATAAAGCGGCTGAGAAGGGCCGCGCGGCGCGGGTCAGTGCGGGTTTCGGATGAAACGCGTGCTTGCTGCGGCGCCTACCGGAAAGCGTGGGAAGGTTGTAGCTTCACTGCAAATATCCGAATCCAGATCCTCGCCCGAAAAGGGAAAGAACACTTTTCCTTGCTTATTTAGGGTGAGAAATTTAATCCTTACTCTATTTGAGCGAGATATTTTTTAGCCTCGCTCTATATGAGTAAGGATTTCTTAGCCTCACTTTATTTAAGCAAGAATTCTCACTTTAGTAGGGCGAGATCACAAAAATCTTTCTCAAATAGAGTGAGGAAAAAAATTCTCACTCTCCAGAGAGTAAGAAAATTGCCCTCAAATTCTCGCCCGTATAGGAGCGAGAATCAGGATTCGTTCATTTTCAGTGTTTGTAGATGGGCACTGTGACAGGGCTCATACCGGTCAGGGAAGTTAGGGAAGTCAGGGAAAAGTCAGGGAAAAGTCAGGGAGAAAAAAAAGGGTCTGGAAGTCATGGAAAAGTCAGGGAAATTTTGTCTGGGTCAGGGAAAAAAACGAAGGTTGGAGCAAATGCTGTCCATAGTTCCGTACACTAAATCCTTATGCATTTTGTTCTGCATAAACATGCAGTACTTTATACAACCATAAGAGTATGCACAATTTTATGCGTAACTATGTGTAATTGTGATGCGGTACGAACCCTGTGTGAGGAATGTTAAGAGTAACGGGAAAATTTTCCATGAGAAATTTACAGTTACGATATCAAACTGTAAATAAGTGTCAAAAATTCTCGACACTTAGTATTGACTTGTGATTCTTAAACAAGCACAAATAGGCTTTCGTAAATTTACGATTCCGATCGTAAAGTTACAACACTGTTTGTAAATCATATATTACGAAAAAAAGTCGTAAATTAACAGATGAATGTTTTACAGTAGGCGCATGAACTCACATCCTCACTCAATAAAACTGTGAAATTTCTATAGGAATCTCGCACAGTTTAAGGGATAGGTGTACGAACTGAAATCCACACACCTGAAGGTGTTCGACACGCTCACTTTGGGCTTTTTTTTTTAAAGTGAATGTTGGACCGGAGGCGCGGAGAGCAGCGCAGCGAGGTGGACAAGGAGGGAGTAGGCGAGGTGACGGTGTGTTGAAGTGTATATTACTACCACCGACAAACACGCGTGCTGGTGTGTTGTGTTTCGTCGCGCCGACCGCGTCTCTTTCTCTCGACTGCTTTTATTTTCACTCTCTATCTCTCTCCCTCTCACTCTCCCTCTCTCTCCCTCTCCCTCCATCTCTCTCCCTCTCCCTCCATCCCTCTCTCTCTCCGTCTTACGCTCTCGGTCTGTTTTGCTCCTGCCGGCCCCCGTCTGCTGCTGCTGCTGCTTCTTTGGTTAGAACAAAAGAAAAGGAGGTTTGCGGGTTCCTCGTCTTTCCCTTTTCTCTCTCTCTCTCTCTCTCTCTCTCTCTCTGCCGTTCTCGTCTCCCTCCTCACGGACCACGGACCCACAAACCCCCTTGCGCTCTCTCTCTCTCTCGGGTGCGGAGCTCAGGGCCGTCCGGCTGTTACCGCACTTGGACGTAATCCGTATGCTGTGCACGGGGGTTGGCGGCGGCGTGGCGTGGCGTGGCGTGGCGCGGCGTTCCGGCGAGCCGCGCTATAAACATGGGCCAACAATGTACAAGGGACAAGAATGGACATTCCAGAGATTTTCCCCCTTTCCTCCTCCGCGTCTCTCTCTCCAGGCCGCGCTCGCTTTCTCCCAGATGAAGGGCGGGGGCGAGGGCGGGCGGGGATGGGGCGGGGGTGGGTAGGGCGGGGCGGAGGCGGGAGCAGGGGCGGGAGCAGGGGCGGGGGCGGAGGCGGGAGCGGGGCGGGGGCGGGGGCGGAGTTGTGGACCGCAGCCTCCCCGCTGCTCCATGCCACTCTCGTTTTCACTTGGCATGTCGGCGGGGGCGGGGCCGGGCGGGGTGGCCCCGCACTCTAGGCTGAGTATGCCGCGTGAAAGGCGTGCCTGAACTTTATTATTGGACGCAGGTGAGCCACACGTCGCACTGCAAGAAATAGGTACGGAAAAAGTAACGCTAATAATTTTTCCGGAGACTTCAGTACTTGCTTGAGGAAAACGGAAACGTCCGTTCAAATCTCCGTAGTACATGGCGGTTCCTACAGTACCGTTAGAGAAAAACTAGTTTATAGCTGGGAAGGAATCGTCCGTACCCATCATAGTACGGAACGCTTCCGTCATCAGTTTCGTACTAGGCATCTCATTTTTTACAGTGCGCACGAAACGCCTGGCAGGTTAGGCAACGCTTCCCCAGACGTGCTTTCGCGTTGCCTACCTCCACGGGGCTCGCCTGGCCCTCGGCCGGGTAGGCAGAGAGGTCTGCAGCCGTGTCCTCGCGTTGCCTACGTGCAAGGGGCTCGCTAATAAAGCCTGTAGTCTTGTAGGCAAACACGGCCGTAGCTGCGTGCTGGTGTTGCCTACCTCGACGGCCTGCGGACGCTCCATTGTGACGCCTCGACTCAGACGCTCCGGAGGCGGGTCGCGACCTTCTTCTCCGTGTCACCTGCCACGCTGTACGGCGCTCCTCCCCGCGGCAATCTGCCTGCCGCCGAGAAATAATTCACGAGGGGATGACGCACGTCTCTCTCTCTCTTGCTCGCTCTCTTGCTCGCTCTCTTGCTCGCTCTCTTGCTTTTCTTCCTGGCGTTTGACTGGCAGTCGGTGGGAGTGGCGAGGCGCGTAGCGATTGCGGGAATATGACACGGCCATGCGACGCAAGTAGTGATGGCCGGACCACACGGCTCACTCCTCTCTCTCTCTTTCTCTCCCTCCCTCTCCCTCTCTCTCTCCCTTCTTCCTCCCGCTCTTTCTCGCTCTCTATCTCTCTGAATCTCTATCTCGCTCTCTCTCGCTTTCTATCTCGCTACTAATGTTTCATTCCCTAATGGAGTCTCTTATTTGCTCCGCTCTCTCTCTCTTGTTTCCGCAGCCCCCTCTCTCCCTCTCTCCCTCCCTCTGTCTCTCGCCTAACCGTTTTCTCACGCACATTCGTTTCCTCCTCTGTTTGTCATTACATTTGCAAGGGTTTGGGGCTACTCTCTCCCCTATCCCTCCACAATCTTTCTCCTGCCTCCCCTTCCTCTCCTGAAAGCCTTTGTTTCTATTTCTCGTTCTTTTTTTTTTCTCCCCCCCCCTCCCCCACTTTTCGTAACAGTATATAGCCCTGGGGTTCGTCACTCTGCGTGACTATCGTCCTGACCCGAATCCTGTCCCTCCACGCCCCTCTGCCGTCGGGCGGGGCCGCGCCGGGGCTGTCCGAGTCGTGATTGGCAGCGGCTTGACATTTCGGGCTGAGCCGACTGTCACCTTATGATTTGGAAATGTCTCAGGTTGTCCTTACCTTTGCCTCCGTCGTCACGGCCGCCCGGCCTCGGCCCGGCCTCGGCCCCGGGGCTGAGGGCTGACCCTCCCGCGCAGACTGCTGAGCAATCGACCCTCCCCCCCGATACACTGTTATCTGACGCCTTCAACTGCAGTCATGACAGGTACTTACAAGTTTTTTTTAAAACAGTGTTGAGAAATTTTACATGCCTACGTCAGAGACCCGTGAATTTCATATGGGAACTGACACACACGTTTAGATGTCTGGTTAAAAAGCCCATGCACTGTAAAATCCTTACGAATAAAATTCTTCGTAACGTTGCGAAGCATTTGGCTGCTTCGCAATGCTTCGTATTACAAAGCATTTTCTTCGCAAGCCCTGCCTTACGAAGAAATTTCTTTGTACACTACGAAGAAAATGCTTCGTAATACGAAGCAGCCGAATGCTTCGCAGCTTACGAACGCTTACGAACACAATTTCTTCGCAAGGTTTCTACAGTGTGCATTTCACTGGGGACAAAAGTGTTCAACATTTTAGCCGGACACTTACTGCTGGCCAAACATAAAGGTGTGACGCTTGATGCCTCATATAAAATACAAAAAATTTTTACCAAGCATCTTTTAGTGTACAATGCTGCTCAACACTTTTAAGTGTGCGTCAGTTGACCACTCCTGATTGCAGTGTACCGTGTACACTTTTCCACTGAGATAAAATACACACATGTAATCAAACTTCGTCGCTTAATTTCGTTTACATTGTAGGTGGTGGAGGGGGAAGGTCACTGCCGGGCCAAGCGCTCTGAATACGCCGGTTCGCTCTGTCTGTGCCGACCTTGGGGGTCATCCCATCCCATTCCGGTAGCGGGGTGCTTATGTGGCGCTAAACGTAGCGCACGCTGCGGGGGCCGGGCGGGCAGGAGGGCGGCCGCTTGCCAAATCCCAGTGCGTGTTTATCCCGCCGCGTAGAGCGCGCTGCTGCTGTGCCCCAGCAACCAGTGTTTTTTCTTTGGTTCTGTTTCGCGTAGGGGGCAGTGGCGTCAGCAGTAACCCGCTCGAGTGGGCGGCGAGGGGTACCCCCCACTCCCAAAATTAAATTGGTGTACAGCGAGTTGGCGAGTTGACAAATTGGCGAGTTGACGAGTTGACGAATTGGCGAGTTGACGAGTTGGCGAGTTGAAGCGAGTATTCGCGATTTGGGCGTGAGTTGGGCCCAAATTGCGGCGCAAATTTTGGAAGGTTTTCACGAATTGGGGGGCGAGTCTCCGCGAGTTAAGAGGATTTTCGCGAGTTGGGCAAGTGTACAACGAGTTGGGGAGTGCGGGGACCCCTTGGTGGGCGGTGGGTGCGCGAGGGAAACAGTAGGACTGCACTGTTAATGGATTTCGTTATTTTACGATAAAATTCCGTACGAATAGTATTGTTATTGAAAATGACGAACACTGTTCGTCATTCCAGAAGAAGAACCGTTCGTAGCATTGGAAAACAAACCTTTCGTAATCTGGCATATGAGTTATAAGCATTCCAGAACGACAAATTTCTTGGATTCTGGATCATATACACAATATTACGAGCAATAGTCATTTTACAAGTGTATTTGTTTTCTAAAAATAACGAAGAGTTCGTGAAAAAAAATTAACAGGTCTTTGTTCGTAAAGTTACGACAAAATCCCTTACAGTGTGTCGATGTGTTGGTCTATTTTGAGAAACGCTATGCTGACGTACCGATTGCAACAACCTGAAGCCCCTCCGTTGTGGTTGCAGACGGCGGCGGCGCAACTGCCAATAAGCAATCGTCAGTAGCCCGAAACCGCAATCGGCGCAAAGCTACGCGGGTGGCGCGCCCTAGCGGCGGCGGGGGGAGGTGGAGGACGCTACTGAGTCAGCCGCACCCGCCGCTCGACCGCTCGCCCACGCGGCGTGGGGGCGGCGCGGGGGCGGCGCGGGGGCGGCGCGGGGGCGGCGCGCGGGGGCTCCTCCATGTTATTGTCGCTCAACGAAATAAGTTTCATTGGAAGCGATTTTCTCATCTCCCCGCTGCCCCCTCCCACCCCTCCTCCCCCCTTCCTCCGGTCTGGCTGAGGCGCACATAAGGACTGCCTACAACTGTCCAACTGTCTGTGCGCCCGGCCCGGCCCGGTGTCACGCTGTCCGCCCGGTTATCTTCCTCTCCCCCTTATAATCCCCTCGCTGCTACCCCTCTCTCACTCCTTCCATCTTTCTCACTCCTATACCCCCTATCTCTCACTCCTCCCCCCTCCTCTCTCTCACTCGTCCCCTCTGTCCCGCACTGCTGCCGCTATCTTCGCGCTCAGAGAGGCGACCATGCAGCGATAAATATCGTGGAAATCGCCTGGCGCCGTGGGGGGAAGGACACGCGTTGGACGAGAAAATGATACACTGTTCTGCGACTACTGCAACTACCACAACTAGCACACACACGTGCACAGGACACCATAAGTGTGATATTTCCACTTGCTCTGCCTTTTTTTGATGTGATACAGAATATTTATCTTACTTTCGAGAATTTTCATTGAAATATGTACAGACAGAAAGTTTCCGAATGAAATGAAGGCGTTTTCTAGGTGTGGTAGTGGAAATCATCGTGGATGAATGTTAGAAATTTTACTCCGGGAGCTAAAAAAAATCAATTACGTTTCCGCGTTGCCATCACCCCCCCCCCCCCTCCGGGTCGACGGCCGAGGTCGGCCCAAGACGGTCCTAGGCCTGTGTGCTGCCGTGTGTAGTGGACCGGGTTGGACTGAATAATGGAGCCGGCTTATGTGCCGCCCCTGCTGCCGCCCCCGCTGCCGCCCCCGCTGCCGCCCCCGCCGCCGCCCCCGCCCCCGCCGCCGCCCCCGCTGCCGCCCCCGCCGTGCGCTGCGCCTGCCCGTGCGCGCGTCAGCCGTGCAGCGCGGCGCTGTTCGCCTCAATAATAGACGGTGCGCTGCCCCCTGCAGGCCCCCTGCAGGGCCTCTGCCTGACCAGGCCAGTGCTCCGCGCGCGCGCGCGCTCAGCGCAAGGCCCGGGACACCGAGGAGGGTCAGTCCGGATAATTACAGTAATTGCTGGGACACGGAGGGAGGGGTTTTGGGGAGCAAAAAGCACCGTCTCTTTGGTCGGTCGTGTGTGCGAGAGAAAGAGAGAGAGAGAGAGAGAGAGAGAGAGAGAGAGAGAGAGAGATAATTGGTGGTTCGGGAAAGGAGAAGGGGGGGATTGAATTGTCTCGCTGCCTGTTCGTCTCGGCTCTCGTCGCTGGGGTGTGAGGTAAGTTATTTTTTCTGCGCCAACTGTAAAGTCTGAGATTCTCTGAAGGCGATTTTGGGGTTCATCGTGTTTCTACAAGGCCGGCAAGGTGTAGGTGCACTCGCAATAACTTGAAACATTAGGACATTGAACGACAATCACATAAAAAGATACAAGAAAAATACACAAAAATACGAATACGATAGAAGCGCATTTGTAAATGTACTTGTCGGCCTCCATTTGGCTTCCTCCTCGACAACGTGTAAATGAATATTGTTACTTTTTTAAGATAGTGTGTCAGAGAGAGCGAGAGAGAGAGCGAGAGTGCGAGAGAGAGAGAGAGAGAGAGAGAGAGAGGAGCTGGTATGGGAAAGTAGTCATAGGATTTGCACGCGACTGCTGCTGCCGCTCGTACATCGCCCAATAAGAGGCTCACAATCCTCTCGTCTCATTTCTCTCGGGTGGGGAGAAAGCCCCCTATCCCACTTCTTCTCGCCCCCTCCCCCTTTCACTCCGCCCCTCTCTTTCTCTCCCTCTCTCTCCCTCTCTCGTGTCCGTAACGAAGAGATGGGGCGACGTCTCCCTTTTTTCTTCTTCCTTCCTATGTTTGCCATGTGGGAGGGGAAGGGGCTTCCCGCTATACCGCTCCTTTATTCAAAGCGCGCCGCCGCGGTAATACGATAGGGCACGTGGTCACGTTCATACGGAGATTATTACGAGTACACGTTAGGCCCCCCCCCCCCACTCCTTACAGCCCTCCCTAGGCCCCAGGCTCCCGAGTGGCTGACTTCAATTTCTGCTTTATTGCAGTTGGGATCGGTCGTCGAATACAGTCTCCATTCTCCTCCGCGCAACGTTCGATCTCACTTTCTCGATTCTACCCCCCCCCCTACCCCCTTATTCCTCCG
Organism: Frankliniella intonsa; assembly: GCA_033675135.1. Lineage (NCBI taxonomy): Eukaryota > Metazoa > Arthropoda > Insecta > Thysanoptera > Thripidae > Frankliniella > Frankliniella intonsa. The sequence continues at coordinate 479,518 of CM066247.1, read as the reverse complement.
GCGTCCCTGTCGCCTGCATGGCGAAAGACCGTTTGAAAATATAGGGAGGTGCGCGGGTACGAGGAACGCCCGTCGCGTTCAGTCCCCTTTCACCTTCATCCTTGTGCTCGTTTTCCTACTTTTCCTCCGTCTACACAGTTGAAATAATTATTTGTTTCGTTTGTTTCAGGTAAATATGATGCTCAGCAACTCCTCCGTTCCGCAGCAGGGTGCTTATTTCCCCGACGCTCACGCGGTACCACTTCGTCTTTAAATGGTATGCCCTTATAAAAAGGTTTCATACCGAAAGGAGTCCGAAATTCGGACAGTCCGAAGCCACATCCCGGACTGGCCGAGAATTCATCCGAAAGTGAGTAAAATCAGCAAGATTCTGGAGCTGTCCGAAACGCCTGACCGGGCGTCTGCCGGAGTAGTCCGAGCGACGGACAGCCCGGTAGGAGTCCGATCCTGAACCCGAGCTTTAGGCTTGCCCCCGTACCACCCCTGCCCCTTCCCCCTACCCCTCCCCCTTCCTCCTTCCCCCCACCCCCTTTACACCCCTCCCTGCCTTTCAGCAACAGCTGGTATGACTAAATATGCACCCAAACCTTTCCTTTAATTCCTGAATCTATCGATATTTAACTTAGCCCTCAGGTGGAAACCGAATTATTCATGCTAAATAGAATCAAATCCATTATAATTTATTACAATTTCAGCACTTTAACTCAGCATAAAATCATTTAAAGAGACACTGGTAAAAAAAATGGAGGTGTTACAGAAAAAGTCTTGGCATAACTAGTAGCGGTTTGGGCGATTGGGGCGGCAGGAAGAGTGTATAGGACTCTTGGGCAGGGCGGAACACCGCGCCATCTTCTGAGACCGCGACACTGTCGTATGCCGCGAAGCGTTCTCGGCGGCAAACTGCGGCAGTCCGTCGCGGCGCCCCGATGCGTACTAAAGCTGACACCTGAACTGCGCTAATAACTTGACCTGTACAAGGTCACAGGGCGCAGTACGTGCAAAGAGTAAGCGTGGTCCTGCGGCCTCCTGCTGTGCTTATGTACGTTCGTGCACCACGACTGTCACCTGCAGACTGGGCGAGCGAGCGAGGCGAGACGAGCAGTGCTACGGCTCGCCCTCGCCGAACACAAGTGAGTGACCAGGTAGCCGTCGTCTCCTGGCCCTGGGGAGCGGGCCGGACTTTGCACACGGAAAACCCCAGGCTCCTCTCCGCTCCCCTCCGTCCAGCGCGCGCTGGCCGGTGGAATTCCGGGAAAGGAAATACCCGGCCGACCCTAGGTAGGACCCACCCCCGCTTTGCGACACGTTCGACGGACTGCTCTCGGGCTGACCGGTGCCACAGGACTTCATTCGGACTGCCCTCGCTAATTCGGGCTTGAATCGGGCAGTCCTCAGTCGGACTCTCGGGCTCTGACGGACTCGTCCCGGAATATATTCGGGCCTGTCCGAGACCTTCGGATCGACTTTGGAACTGTCCAGGACAAGTTTCGGAATGATTTCGTTTCGTAAGGGTGCCTTACTTTCTTGATAGAACTTGTGCGCTTACCTTTTATGTTTCTGCGTCCGTAAAGGAACTCGTGCCGCTCCGCCCCCCCCCCTTTCCCCCGGCCGCTGTTTCCTTGCCCCCCCCCCCCTGGTGCCCTCTATGGTGAGGAGAGCTGAGCTGACTAGTCCAGGCCATGGGGTAGTGCGCGCGCACTCGTGCACTGAAAACTAGTCGCGGCGTCTTTAGACATCAAGATACTAGCATCCAAAGACACAAAATAATGTCGTCCAAAGACGCCAAAATCTGGCGTTTAACGACGTCAAATGCGAAAAAGACGCCACATTTTGGCGTCCTGAAACGCAGAATTGTGGCTTCTAAAAACGCCACATTTTGGCGTCCAAAAATTTGGCCAATATTTGGCGTCTTTGGACACTGAGCGGCGCCGAAGGCACGGCTGAGGAGAGCGGACAGGAGGAGGGGAGGGGAAGTACGACCTGGACAGTGCTGGCTGGCACATTAGCCATGCCTGATTCGGAAGAGAGAACCGACCGGACCGCTCGGTTTCGTTGGCGACGAAGAAGAGGGGCAGGAGATGAGATCTCCCAGAGGGATGGGGGAGAGAGAGAAAGAACGAGTACAGTTTTTTGGGGGGGGGGGGGGGGGAGAAGCGGGTGGCCCTTGCCAGAATAATTAGGCCAGATTAAAGGCCCCCCCGAGGCTTAGAGCGCGTCTTGAGCTTCCCCCTGTTCTCCCCCGCGGTCCTCCCCCTTTCTCCCCCCTGTCCTTCCCTGTCCTTCCTCCCTCCTGTGCTTCGTCCCGTCCTCCCACCAACGCTGACCACGACTGGACGGCGACGGCGGGGTGGCGTGGCAAACCGAAATCGGCCCGATTTACCCCATTATTTCTCCCATTGTCCCCCTGTTGTCGTGGTGACACGGGCGCGGCGGGGCGGGGAGGGCGACCCGCCTCGGTGGGTAGCCTTTCATGTCGGGCTTACTGCACCCTGAGCCCTCTCCCCCCAACGTCTTCCGCATCCCGCTTCTGCCGATGGTTTTATGTGATTAGAGCACACACACACACACACACTTCTCAGGGGCGTTTGGGCACACGGTATACGGTCGTCGGTCGGAATGGGTACTGGATAGGGAAGGGGGGAGGGGGTGGGTTATTAGACGGCTACAAGGGAGGGGGAAGTGGGAGTGGATAAAAAAGAGGGGGTAGCCACAAGATGGGGAGGGGGAGGGTGGGGGGATAGTCCCACCAACTGCCACGTTTAGCATTCCATCCTACATCATCCCCCCTCTCCCTGCTCCAACACGCCTGACCGCCAAGTGCCCTCCATAAGCAAGCGCCCCCGTCGTGAAGGAACGAAATAAACTCGGCCCAGATAAGTTAAGGGGGCTCGCTTCCGTAGCTGAACATTTTTTATCTCATGTTAATGCGGTCTGTATTCGCTCACACCTCGCAGCCAGACCTTGAGGTCTACATTAGCGGCCACACCGCGCGCCGTATTTCAGCCTTGGCGGAGTATTTGCAGTCGGACGATTTACGGACGCCGGTCCTCCGAAACACCTCATTATTACTTATAGGTTCTTGACATGACTGCTGTTCTCGAGCGGCCGCGAGGGTCCACCCGAGTCCCACTTAACCTCCCGAGACGGACCGCGAGGGGGCGCCCCTGTCGCCACCACTCTCCAGGATTGGGAAACAGAACGTCCAGCCCGCCCAGGATGTGTGTGTGTGTGTAATACGGCCAACACGGCAAGGGACCGTGGCTGGCGGCTGGCGTGCTGGGCGGGCAAACACGGCGGGCACCTTGTGGTTTCCCTCCGCCCGTCACGGCGAGCGCACCGCACCCGTCACTGTGACGACCGTCGCGCCCCTCCCGGGCCCGCGCCCCGCCCGGCCTGCTGGCGCGTAGGCGTTGGATGGCGCGTCCCTCTCGTGGGCCAGCCTCCTCCCTGACGACTCCCGACGGGCTCGTCACGGACCCGCGCCACCGCCGCACACCGGCACGTACCGGGCAGGTACGCGGCCCGTACGCGGCCCGTACGCGGCCCGTACGCGGCTCTCATCCACTCTGTTTGAGGATCGTGCATGAGCTCTCACAGTGCGACGTAAGCCAATTTCCGAGCGCGCGGTCCGCTGCGGCGCGGCACTGCGGGACTATGCACATGTGTGTGTGTGCTCTCCCATCGCCCCCGCTCCCCTTCGCCCCCCCCCCCCCCCTCCCCTTTCTCTCACTCTCTCTCTCTCTCTCTCTCTCTCTCTCTCTCACTCTCTCTCTCTCTCTCTCTCTCTCTCTCTCTCTCTCTCTCTCTCTCTCTCTCTCTCACTTACTCTGCCCGAGTACAATGCACTACGGCAGTGAGAGAAATTTCCGCGCGAGGCGCAGGCGGTATTAAGGCGGGAGCCACCCCTGCTGCAGTGGGCTCCGCCTTATTCCTCAAGGCGTAGTGTTGAAACGTTAACGGTAATGGGGGGAGGCAGGCTGGGAGGGCCGGGCCGGGCCGGGGGACCGAGGGGGCCACGGAGGGCCTCGAGCCTCGAGCCCTGATGAAGACCGAACTTCCTGGCCCAAGCCTCTTTAGTTGCGTCTAATTTTTAGTTTTGAGTGGCACGACAACTGCGATATGCAGTGTTGCCAGAGAAGCAGCTAAAAACTCCCACGAATACACCTGTCCTGTGTGAGGCAGACGGGTATATCCGCCTGCCTACTAGGTAAACTTTCGACACATCATGAGACCGCAGGCGGAGATACACCCGTTCCCTGTTCGCCTCAAACTGGTGTATTTATGAAGCTTGCAGTATTTGTGTGAGGAATGGCATGTGTGTGTGTCATCTACGTGACTTTGTTACACCCCTGTCAGGTGGTTTTGAAGCTCCCGCCCTTGTCCTGCTGGTCCCTTCCTCGCGGTCACATGACTCCGGCCTATGCCTTTGGTCCCTGCTGAACTGCGGCCAATATCTCGGCAGAATTTATCTGCGATTGGAAGCGTTTGAGTAGAGGACGCCGCGTCGCAGAGGGGTCGTAGGGGTGCGACTAGACGGTACGCCCCCCCGCCGACCACCGACCCGACCCCTAGCCCCGCCCCGCCCCGCCCCGCCCCGCCCCGCCCCGCCGCGCCCCGCCACGCCCGCCGCCACGCCCCGCCCACACGGCGACACGCCCCCTTGGATTCCACATGGGAACCCTTTGCGTGATTACTCGGAATTTGTCGGCCTCAAGGGGAAAGCAATGGGACGCAAATTGCTGGCCTTGCATCGAAACGAGAGCAGCGGCACGGTGTGGTTGGGCGGGGCGGGGCGGGGCGGGGCGCGGGGCGATAGCGACCGGAGGGGCTGCCTACCCGGCAGGCGCAGCGCGGAGCTATGGGCATTCCGAGCGCCCCGCCACCACCCCTCTACCGCGCCCTAAAGAAATGGAACGGTTCGCTATGAAAAATTTGCTTCGTTTTGGTCAAAAGAAGGAGGTCAGCGGACGTGGTGGGCGCGCGTGGCTAGGCGGGGGCGTGGCTAGGCGGGGCCGCCCCTATACAGAGCTACGCAAATAGCCGAGCTTTAGCGAAATGGCCGGAGGACACAAAAGAAGCGTCATAAAGTGAGGGGCCCGAGGACGGGGGGCGGGGGTAGGGGGGGGGGTAGGTAGGACGCCACTCCCCTCGCACCCCCCGCCACGCCGCCGCGCGCCTTTCCTCGAAATTTCTCATCGCCGTGTTACTGCATGTGCACCTGGAGCACATTAGGGGAATACCGTTTTAATTTCGCTGAGCGGCGCGCCCAGCGCAGCGGCAATTTGTCGCGCGGATGCTGTTTGCGGGCGTTGGTGAGGGGGGAGCGGGGGGGGGGGGGGTGTAACGTCCGCGCTCAGCCGCGGGCGCAACGGCAAACAAGGCAAACAAAAGCACTCGGGAAACGAGTATGATCGCTCGTGCTTTTTTTTTTATGTATAATTTTTTTTTCTCTTTTGCCAGAGAAGGGAGATGGATGTGTATAGGCCCAGAGCTGCGTCCTTGGGGGGTAGCAGGACCGGGGGGGGGGGGGGGGGGGAACGCGAGCAGCAGCCGAGCCTGAGCGTCAGCCCCGGCGTCAGCCCGCCTGCCAGATGTGTCATTTGTCAACCGAAGATGCGGCCTGACCCGGGCCGCGCGGGGGCGGCCGGGGCCGGGGCCGGGGCCGGGGCCGTAGTCTGGGACAAGGTCGCCCTCCGATACGACACGGATCTCCTCCTGCTCCACTGTAAATACAAGAGCAGGAAGGAGGATATTCTCCTCGCTCTCAAGAGAGCGACAAAGTCTGCTGTACATTTTCCCTGTCTCCTGAGGGTGGGTGTGGGTGACGAGGTTTTGCTTTTCATGCTGGATTGGAGTTTCAATAAAACTCTCACTGTATTCGAGTGATGACTGGAAAACCTCTCTTTCTCAGTGGGGATTTGTGTCCTTGATCTCACCGAATTAGAGTGGTATTTAAATTATAGCGTCTGCCAAGTGTGTGGAGAAACACACACACTTGCTTCGCAGGGCTATAACACGGTGTACACCTCTATAGTATGCTGGTCGTGCGGCCTGACGTGCAGGCGTCGTATAGGCCCCGTGCTTTTGTGTCGGAGCCACCGCAGCTGACGTACATGAAATATTCTAGTTAGAATTTTTTCCCCCTCTCTCTCTCTCCCGGCTGCGCTGTGCGCCTGCCCTACACGGCCGCCGCCGGGCCTGGCGGGAGGAAGCCATCATGTCCGCTAAAAAGCTTCCCCGTGTGGTGGTCGGGCGGAATCCGCGGCTCGGGCGCGCAGAGTTACGGCCACGTTGTCGTGACCTGATGGTTTTTAATTTTCACTAACAAGGCCGTAAACCTGTGTGCATACCTCGTTAGCGGCGGCTGTAAAAGCCGGACGTCTCCCCCCCCCCCCCCTCCGCCCCGCGAACCGACGGGGCTGTTGTTCCGTGCTGCCGCCGTCTTGACTATGTATCTGAATATGTATCTCGCGGGATGTGTGTCTGAATATGTATCCCGTGTTGTGGGGATGAATAGTCGATCCTCTTAGGGACCGCGCGCCCCGGCCGCTCGGTCCGGTCGGTCGGCCTCTGCTCCGGGGCGGGGCGAGGGCGGGGTGGGGCGGGGCGGGGCGGGGCAGGGGCAGGCCGCCTGATTGGGTCCTGTGGCGGAGGCGGTGGTGGATGTGGAGGTGGTTGAGCTTTGGGCCGAGGGTTATCCCCTAGACCATTGTCCAGCAGCACCAGGACGTGGCCGAGGCGCTGGGCGGAGGCCACGCCACGCCACGCCACGCCCCGCCCCGCCCCGCCCCGCCCCGCCCCGCCACGCCACGCCCCCACGCCCCGCCCCGCCACGCCACGCCACGCCACGCCCCGCCCCGCCACGCCCCGCCACGCCACGCCCCGCCCCGCCCCGCCACGCCACGCCACGCCCCGCCCCGCCACGCCCCGCCACGCCCCGCCCCGCCACGCCCCGCCCGCTCTACTACGACGTCTCTCGGCGCGCCCCCGTCTTGCCTTCACTTTCCCCTCACATTAACATGGAGGCTCTCAGGGTAAATAACGCTGGCTGGCGCCGCCGCCGCCCGGCCGCCGCGCGCTTTGAAATAAAGTGCAGCGGCGCGCACGGCGGCGCTTTGCGCGGAACAGGAAGTGCGCGAGGTGCGCGGCGGAAGAGGAGAAAGTAATGGGAAAGAGTGGAACTCTGGTAAATGTTGTAACACACCTCTACCGGCGCCGGGAAAATAATAACTCGTGTGTGTGCACCCAGAAAAATTAAAAGTTGTGGCAACCATCGTAGGGTTCCTTCAGGGACAACCATAAAATATGGTCGAGACAACGATCAGCCAGTGGTAAAGACTGGATTTTTGGTTAATACAACTATCCTATTGTCACCGCAACCATATTTTATGGTTGTCCCTGAAGTAACCATACGACGGTTGCTGCAGCTTTACATTTTTCTCGGTGTGTGTGTGGAGCGCGGGCGCGCGCGCTGGTATGTGGGCGAGGCCAGAGAGCAAGTGTGGTTCGAGTCCTACAAGGAGAAACGCTTCGGCAAATTGGAGTCCTTTCCGTATCGTGTTTCCTCATCGTTTGTGCACATACGCTGTGCGCCGTGAAGGTGTTATATTGCTTATTTCTTTACCGGCGATTCTGAAGTAAGGCACCGTACCTGTCCTTTTTTAAAATCTTGAGGCGAGCTGCAGTTTTTCAAATTCAGGTACGGAACGCCGTAGCAGAGTTCCGTACTTCAATCTGGGTTTTTTCACAGTGTTGCAATATACCATTAAACGGCACCCATATAAACGGCTGTAGATTTGTCTTTTCGACGAAACAGCCACTTTTCGCTTTTTTTCCGCATCAGCTTCTTTTAACCTGACGATAAGTCGGCGCCGATGCGTTTGCAGCGCGCCGCGGCCCCGGCGGTCCCGGCCCGAGCAGCGCATCCTGCCTCATAATGGTCTACTAACGACTAGTTCAGCGCGGCCTCTTTTGTTTATGATGGCGTTTACCCATCCGGACCCACCGGGGAGGAGAAGGGGCGAGTAGGAGGAGGAGGAGGGGGGAGTAGGAGGAGGAGGGGGGAGTAGGAGGAGGAGGCGGTGGGGGGCAGGTCAGGCTGCACTGCATTACGGGGCCACGGCGCCGCGCTGTCGCGGCCGCCACCCCCGGGCCCCCGGGGTGCTAATCGGGAGAGGACTCGGTTGGCGCCTCACCCCCCCACCCCGCTCTATACATTATAGCGTGCCGGCCAGGGGACGGGAATTCCTCGTCGTCAAAAAAAAGAAGACTAGTGTGTCTCTGTTGGAGCTAATGGCGTTCACGTACATACACCTTCCCTGCGTTACGAAGCGGCGGCTTTATTACGGCGCTAGCAAGCGGCGAGCGGGTCGTGAGTTTAGTCGACGCTTAAGATGTGTATATTTTACACCCTACTGACTTTCTTGGCTCATTTGTTGCGCCGCGCCGCGTCAGGGTGCATTCCCGGGGCGCTGTAAGGGCGGCGCAATGACACGGCATTCATCAGCTGCGCGGGGCCGGGCGCAGGGGTCCGCCCCGCCCCGCCACGCCCCGCCTCGGCCCGCCCCGCCCGGCCCCGCCCCGCCACACCCCGCCCTACCACGCTCCCCCGATACCGGGGTAATGAAGCACTTAGAGTCCAACAGACTTAATACAAGGAAGAAGGCGGTACGGGGGGGGGGGATGGCTCCTCTTTGTTTGTCTGTGTGTGTCCGTGTGCGCTTCTTCTCACAGGAAGCGCAGTAGTAGTGCAGAAGGATGGCAAGGGTGGCGGCGCGGGGGGAAGGGGGGGGGAGGGCAATTCCAGCAGCCGACAAAAGAAGAGCCCAGTGTCTCCTTGCTCACTAACAAGGCCAGGTGTATTCACAGCGCCGGCCCCCGTCCGTCGGACTAGCCGAGACGTGCTGGTGGTGGTGGTGGGGGCGGGGGGGTCTGGGGGGCGCTGTGCTGTGTGTTCGTGGCAAGTGGGGGCGTGGCGTGGCACGGCGATGCGCGCGGGCGACGGGGGCAAAATCGTCCCGAGAGGAAAAATTTCTTAAAAAAAACGTTAACGCTAACGCTAACGTGAAAGCAGATGACTTTTACTTTGTACGTTTTGCCTCAAACGTTGAACTTCCTACTTCAAACTCAGAACTTTAACCTTTTTCGCGTTAACTTTTATCGCTTTTACTGCCTTAAGCTTTTAGTTTTAGCGTTTGAACTAGTAACGCAAGCAGCTTAACTTTGAGCTGTGTAACTTTTCTCACGAACTCACAACTTTTCAACTGTCAACGTTTCAGCTTTTAACTTTTCAACTTTCAACATTTTTAACTTTAAACTTTTCAACTTTTAACGTTTTAACTTTTAACGTTTTAACTTTTAACGTTTACTGCTAAAATACTGGGATTCATTACGAAATAGCGCAGCGTGACGCGGCGCGGCGTCGCGGTGTGGCGCGGTGGAGAGGGAGGGGGGGGGCTACAGCGGACGAATAGTGTTTGGGGTTATGGGTCGTAAAACGGCAATCAATGCATAGGGCTGTGCATAGGGCGGCTGCGGGCGGCAGCTGAGTAGCGTCCATGCTTGAAGCACTATGAGCTGCTGGCAGCCTGAACAGCACTACTGTGGCGAGCGAGCACGCAGCGAGACCGCTGAGGCCCACTGTCGCCGCGCTCCTATATATATCTTTAGGCAACTGCTTTTTCAACTTTAACTTTCCTACGCTTAACGCTGGACAACTTTAACTTTGACAACTTTAACTGACGACGTTTCAACTTTAACTTTTAACTTTACTTCAGTACAAGCTGCTGATACTAACGTATCATCTGCTAATAAATATAAAAATTCCTTATGTTTTCTTTTAGGAAAATTTCCTTGATTCAAAGGAAAAAACTTTAACGTAAGGAAATTTTTCATAGCTTTAAGGTAACGATTTTCTGAGTGGCGCTGGGCGACCCGGCCCGGCGCGGCTCAGGTTCGGTCGCGGCTCATGTCGGTATCGCTGCCGCTGCGACGCGGTTCGGCCGTAAAGGACCTGCAGGCGCTTCTAACGAGGTGTGGCGTCGCCTCTCGCCCGCCGCGTCCCACAAGGTCCCCCCGCCCCGCCCCGCCCCGCCCCGCCCCGCCCCGGCCGCCTGCATGCGCCTCATTCTCTCCATAATACGATGCGCCGTGTAATCCGAGTTGTTAGCGGGATACGGGCGACGTGATTCCCGCCTCGCCCCTTGAGCTCCTATCCGCCCCGCCCGCCCCGCCACGCCCCGCCACGCCCCGCCACGCCATGCCCCGCCCCGCTACCCCCTGGCAGACGCCTGCTGCTGCTGCTTCAAGCCCTTGTGCGCCCTTATCCATCTAGCTACCCCGTCTATATGACATAATCTTCGTGTCGCCCCGACCTCATGTGTGTGGGCTGCACGTGTCGGCTGCACGTGTGCGCTTTAGGGCCTCGTCACCTGGACCGCCAAAGTCGGACGACGAGCGTAGGGTGCGACCTCTAGCGGCGAGCGCGCAGAAAATCGAATAATAAAAGTGATGTGTGTGTGAGAGAGAGGAGAGAGAGAGAGAGAGAGAGAGAGAGAGAGAGAGAGAGAGGGGGGGACCAACCAGGTCCCATGTGCCGAGGTTTACTGTGCTTGCGGTGTGTGCGCCTCCGTGTTGGTTCCGAGGCCGTCACACCGTACGCCTCCTCCTCCCCTCCTTCCTCCCCACCCCCCATCCCCCTGCACCCTCACCGAAACACATACACGTGAATCTGGCCCCCCTGCCGTTACTCATAGCTCGCTGCACTCTCACCGACACGCACGCACACACACACACACACACACACACACACACACACACACACACACACACACACGCACGTCCCCGTTTGTCCGTGTGCGTGGAGTGTGGCACTATCTAGCCCCTCCTTTGTCCTTTGTCCGAGCGATGCGCCGCGCTCGGCCCGTTGAGCTTTCGGCCCCCTCTACTCCTGAGGCCCCCTCTCTGACCCCTTCCTGATCCCCCCCCCCCTTACCGCTCTCTATCACCTTTCCCTGCACACACCATTTTCCCTTTCCGTTGCGCGCCCCGCCAAGGTTATAGGGCGGTATTTTCATCGGAAGTGCAGTGTTGTGTGTTTGACGAGCAGTGCCGTGGTGGGGGGGATGGCGCGGTGCGGGCGGTCAAGGCCTCTCACAATCCTCTACCCCCGCACCCGGATGGGAACAGGGGGCTGGCTCCACCCCCCAACCCCTCCCCCCCCTCATCTACACCCCTGGCCCGCCCCTCCCCGCGCCGGGCTGGGAATGCATGCAGGTCTCGCTGGAGGACGTACAACTAATGGCGTTAGTGGATTTGCATATTCTTTCCGGGCGCACGGCAAAAAAAAAGAGAAGAGAATGATAATGCGATAAGAGACTTTTATAATCCAGGGATGCTGTCATCCTCCATTTGGCCCGCGCCGAATTCGTAAGAGGCTTTACTTATTGCGTCTCGGAGGAAGGGAGGGGAGTGGCGGTAGTCAAATGTTCTCATCTGGCTTGTACTTACTAGTGTTGAACATGTTTAAATAATAAATAATTCATAAAATCCGCTCAAAAAGTTTCGTATGTGGCATGCGGACTGATTTATTATGCTACGCAGCCTTATAAGAAATACGTGGGGTTTTTAACTTTAGGCATTTATAAACACTCGTAAGTGTGCGCCCGTTCAACTCTCTTGACTACGTACGATAGCGCACACTTATCCCTTCAATAATGGCGTGTCACATTCTCAGGATTACTCCCACTTTCGCTTGTTTCAGGGTATACTCTGCAAATCCAACTGTTGTACTACATGACAGTTTAAACTGCAAGACTAGAGTCTTGCAGTTTAAACTGCAAAACTCGGCAGTCTTGCAGTTTAAACTGCAAAACTCGGCAGTCTTGCAGTTTAAACTGTCATGTAGTACAACGGTTTAAACTGCAAGACTGCTGAGTTTTGCAGTTTAAACTGCAATACTGATGAGTTTTGCAGTTTAAACTGCAAGATTGAAGTTTTGCAGTTAAAACTGTCATGTAGTACAACAGTTAGATTTGCAGAGTACAACTGACAATTCGTGTACCTCAAAGTGTGCAACATTCACACACTTTTGGTGCGTGGATGAACTGGGAGGGGGCGCACGTACCTCCCTTATGACTAGCTCGCTGATAATTGCTTCCTTCGAGACGTTTCGGTCGCGCGTGTCGCCATTACGCTAAGGTGTGCGGCGTGTCGTGGCGTTACTATGCCGCCCGTGCTCGCGTGCGCGTGTGTGCACGCCTGTGCGCGTGAGCGTGCGTGCGGGCGCGGGGGGCTCAGTGCTGCACCACTGAGCATAACGTCGCCGTCTACCCTCAGGGCGAAAACCGAATCAAAAACGACCAGAAAAATTCGTTTCTCGTTCCTAGTTCCATGTGGTTCCCAAGATCAAATTTTCTCTTGAAACAAAGCATCATTGCTTTACTAATTCTTCTTTTTTTTTCCGCAGGTGAGGTGTCGCGCAGAGTGCTGGTGGTGCGCTGGCTCGGTCGGCTGCGCCCGCCGCGGTGGTGAGTTTGCACGTCCGCCCCGCCCCGCCCCGCCCCGCCCCGCCGCGGAGGTCCAGCCTCACGCGCGGCCTGGCCTGGCCGGGCTGAGCCGGTCGGACTCGAGTAAATATTCACTATTGCGTGACTCCGCGGCCGTCTCGTTAGTGCGCCGCGGCCCCGCCGGTCGTTTGGCGCACACACACGTACGCACAGCTGGGGGGGGGGGGGGGGGGGGGGGGTCATTACAAGGAGGGCTTAGTCATAAAACGAGTTGAATTGCCCTTGCGCCGCGGGTCTCGAATCGTGACTCCCAATGGCGTGCCTTGAGGACAGACCTAGAGAGAGAGAGAGAGAGAGAGAGAGAGAGAGAGAGAGAGAGAGAAAGGAGTTGCGAAGGAGATGAGATCTTTCAGAAAGAGAGGGGAGGGAAAAAATAAGGAGAAACTGAAAGTGCTTGTTTTATCGTCGTGCGCTTTTCTGTTTTATAAGTTATAAGTGTACCCTCGATGATTTTGGCGCCCTCCATCCTCCTCTAGTGTCGACACACGGTTCACAGGGGAACGAGAGATGGCTTTAAAATTTCGCAAATTCAGGGTAAACGTTGATGCCCGCCTCTTTCCTCTCGTAGAAAGAAAACACGCTGCCAGCAGCTGGTTTGCACGGGCCCTTCGTGATTTGCTCATGAATCCCCGGGTGGTCGGGTAGTACCGGGCCACGCCGGCCAGGCACGGCCCCGCCCTGGTCCCGGGTCCCGGGTCTGCTGGGTCCGTCTCTTTGTTCTACTTTGTGTGGGTGAGAGCGCGTTGAAGGTCGCCCAGGACGACGGAAGGGTCGAGGGGTCCCGCGAGAGAGAGAGGATGAGAGGGGCTCGGACGTGATGGTGCAGAGAGAGAGGGAGAGAGAGGTAGAGACGAGGGGGTGGAATTGGCAAGGGGGTAGTAAGGGTGTGAGTTGGGGGGTAAGAACGTTCGGCGGTCCGTTTAAACTGTAGGGCAAATGGCGCCCAGCTCATTTACACTCCCCGACTCTTTGAAGCTGGCGGGGCGGAGCTGACCCATGCAGCAGCAGCAGCGGCGGGCGGGACCCAGAGATGATATCTGTTTCCCTTTGTTTATGGCCGAGGTGCATTCAGCAGCGGAAGAGGAGGGGAGGGAGGGGGGACCTGTTGCGGGAGAGGGCATGGGAGGAGGACAATTTCACGCCGAGATCATCATCATCAAATAAGTAGATATAAATTAATTCAGATTGCGCGGTTGGGGGATGCTCGGGAGATGTCTTAAGGCAGCCGCGGCTAGTCTGAGGTGGAGGGGATTAGGCAATCCAGCGTTATGCCGGAAAAGTTGGAAATAAGTAGCTCAAACACTGTGGAGTAAAGAGGGATTTGGTCTGCGCCCACCTACTAGTCAACTCCTTAGCACTGGTGGTGCAGGCCCAGATGCAGCTCGCTTCGCTCCACTCCTTGGTAATACTTTGGTAATGGTAATCTTTCGGTAATCCCTGGTAATCCTTGGTAATCTTTCGGTTATACCTGGTAAGCATCATTGCTCGGTAATCTGGTGTACGAGATTTTAGAGAGTTGGGCACCCCTGGGTGTTCGGACTATTTATTGCCTGATTTTATGCCAATACTGAGGCAGTAGTCGACCGTGCCGCGTTTGCCTCTGCATCTCGAAAAGTCAGCCGGCGGGTTGTTTCTGTCACTGCCAGAAAAAACCACGATACTGACCACGATAGCACTGGTCAAGTCCTTGCCTGCTCACATCGTACTGGGCACGGTACACAATTTTTAGGTACGAAGTACACATGCATTTAACATGGAGTCTTATGGGAGGTACACTAAAAAGGTACAACGATTACGTACTTCTCCTGTACAAACTTACTGTACATTTAGTGTACTTTGGTACAATATTTTTGCCAGTGGTCGTTCGACGACCTGCTCGGTGTATCACCCCTCCCGCCGGCCCGGGAGGGACAAAATTCTGTTTGGTAGCGAGCCATGCAGCCATGCGCGTCCACGTCAAAGCGGCTCCACCATGGCTAGGCCGGCCCTGCAGGCAGGCGGGTACTCCTGAGGCGGGTACGGCGGGGCAAACAAGCTGAGGAGGCATCAGTTGGGATCCCGACCAAGCCCGCCTGGAAGCTCAAAGAAAGCAGGCAGTGTGGCCCTGTGCGAGACTAGGAGACAGGAGACCGCTGCTGCCCTGGCCTATGGCTAACGAAGCCGTGTGACCGGCTCAGCCACCATTGTGACCCCACTAACACCCCGCGAGCCCGGTGGTGCTCGTCTTCGTTAGCAGGCGTGGCTCGCGAGCTGGTCCCGGCAGGCCAGGCCGCTCGTGCATTTCGACAAAAGGCGTCGGCTAACAAGCGTCTTATTACTGCACACGCCGCGCGTCAGTGTGCATGAGGTCGAGGGTGCGGTGGCTGCTGCCGTGGTGGCCTCTCGTCTCTGTCATTAGCAAGGGATGAAAGAGGACCAGTGAACCTCTGCTCTCGCGCCTCGAAACTGGAAGCATCTCGACACCTTTCTCGGAAAGGCACGCAGTTGATCCGGCCGTTTTAGAACAGTTGATTCGCCGATTTCAGAAGGCACGTAGTTGACGATTGAAGGACGGTCCCATGCGCTTTACCCACCCCATCGTTGAAAAATCGTTCCGGAGGTCTTTGGACATCGAGGAACCGTTATTTTACCGTGTGTGTGGAAAAAAGTCGCTCACCTGCAAGTGAGGGACATGCCAACCTTTTGGATGTCCAGAGTGACTTCATTCGCCCCCCTCCCCACCCCCCTCGTGTCTGACGAAGCCAGGCAATAATCAATCACCTGGGGACGGGGCGACGCCTCCTCCCGTCGCCTGCACGCTGCGCCCGCCCGCCTGCTGCCGCTGCGCGACTTTGCGGCCAAAGTGTCACGAGTTTCGACTCTGAGAGGAGCGCGGCGCGCGGCGGCAGAGTGCGGCAGAGTGTTAAGGCTTGATTATGAGTAGTGTTGCCCGAGGCGAGGCTTCCCTCCCCCCGCCCAGTCGGACCCGACAAGTGAGAGATGGTCGCGGAGTCGTGACTGGCTTAGTGACTGTAGGAGGGCAGCGCGAGCGGGCGAGAGGGAGAGAGAGGAGACCTGTCAGATTTATAGTGGCCGCCGCTGACACTGGCCGGCCTTCATCACCTATAGAGATTGATGACGCCGAGCCCGAGCCAGCCCCCGTGGTAAAGTGGGCCCTGGAAGTTCTTACACCGCCAAGTGAAATGTCGTACTCGCTGCCCGCGCTCTTAATTTCCTACAAATCTGTATGCTTTACAGACTTTGAATGCTTTGCAGATTGCGAAGCATGGGCTTTGAAGATTTGCGAAGCATGGGCTTTGAAATTGCCAAGCATGTGCTTGGAACATTGCGAAGCATTGCTTTGGAGCTTACAAAGGAAAAAAGATTTGCGAATTGCAAAGTTTTCAATACTTTGCAGATTGCGAAGCATTTTTGGGGGGGATTTGAAAGCAATGCTTTTCAATCTACGAAGCTTTAAAATTCTTCGCAAAGCGTTTGCCGTGTAAGAATTTCACGGGGTGCTGGGGAAATTTGTAAGCTGTGAGTAATCTCATAGCGCAGTGCGTGTATTTTTTTGGGAAATGTCCCTTTTATTCATTCAGCTTCAAGAAAATAAAAGAACTTTGTCCGTGCGTGTGTCTTTTTTTTTTTTTTTTTTTGGTATTTGTGGAATATTGCATTGGCGTGGTGTGACGCGTACACAGCAGCCCCTGCCCCCCGCACACGTGGGCGGGCGCGCACACAAAGCGTCGCCCTGCCGCTGGCAGCGCCATCCGTATCCGCCTTTGTATCGGGGCCGAGCGCGCCTGCGCTGCCTGCGCAGCCACACCTAGGAGGATGGATCGGACGTACGGCCGGGATGAGAAATTGCGGCAAAGAGTGAGGCGCTCGGCTCCTTTAGGCCCGGCCGGGCTCGGATGTGGAGATGGATGTGGCTGTGGTGGGCAGCGCGTTTAGAAAGGATTTGTGCGCGAGAGGCTGGACTAGCCTCCTCCGCTTCTTCCTGCCGCTGCTCCATTTCTCTCTTCTCCCTCTCTTTCTCCCCCGCTTTCTCTCTCTCTCTCTCTCTCTCTCTCTCTCTCTTTCTTCCTTGACGTGTCGCCCTTCTAGAGCACCTTTGCCACACGTGACAAAGAAGGAGAGGAATTGCGGAACCTGAAATTCAGTAAATTAATTGTAACCCCGACCACGTCGGGCGGACAAAGGGAATGGCGAGTTCGTCTCTTTCTTTTTTTTCTTCCTTCTCGCTTTCAATCAGTGCGGGGAAGGGTAAGGGGCGGAGGCCTCCTGCGACAATTTCCGCAGAGTTTTCTGACGGTGCGGCCAGCCGGCCGGGCTACAACGAGAACATAAATCTGATTAGAGGGTTGGGTCGTGAAACTTTGAGGCACCCGGGGCTTAACATGTTGTGTTCCCCTGTTCAAAGGAGCCCTCTCCCACCGTAATAGTCTAATATCACCGGCTTTTGATGTACCCGAGTTCCGAGGAAGAAAAGTCTTCCTTGAAGGATCAGGCGGTGGCAGGTGTGTGTGAGGAGGCTTTTGAATCACGATCTCGCCATCGACGAGGAATGCCTCACGCAGAATTATTGACTCGCAAAAACATAACTTCTGCGGAAGGACATCAATTTGGATATCAAGAAACTCCGAGTCAATCGTTTGGATAATTTGGCTGAGGTAGAGCCTATTCCCAGCTGATTTCAGATTTGATCCCTAACACTTCTCACTTTCAAAAAGACCCCGCCGGGAGGAGAAAGGAAAAAAAAATGAACCGGGAACAGGGGTTGGTATGACAAAGCGAGAGGACGCAAAAAACGACCTTCGGAATAATAGAAAGGCAATAAAGTTAGATTTATACAGGTGGTTTCATAGCGCGCTGCGCCGCTGCGCGGCATTGTGCACTTGAATAGCCACCCTCCGCCTTTCGACCAGCCCCAAGACCAGCCCTACCCTCCTCGGCCCCGGCCCGGCTCCAGGGGGTGCTGTTGCCAATATCGGACGTACAATGCACGGGAGGTAGGGGTGTTCTGGAGGTCGTGGTGGTAATGAGCGGCCTCGGGGGGAGAGGGGGAGGGTCTGGGGCCGGGGCAGGGGCTGGGACCGGCAGGGGCCGCGAGGGACTATAGGGTGCGGGAAACTGAAGGGGCGCGAAGAAAACCGTCGAGTGCGTGGTGCTGCGTTAGAGGCTTCATTTTCATCCTAACAGACTCCCCCCTCCCCCTCCCCTCCTCGCCTCCCCACCTCCTGCCTGCCTGCCACATGAAGCACGTCGTTGGAAAGATCACCACCCCTATTGCGAAAACGTCTTGCTGGCCGTTGAGTGAGAGAGAGAGAGAGAGAGAGAGAGAGAGAGAGAGAGAGAGAGAGAGAGAGGGGGGGGGGGGGGGAGAGGCGGCGGGTACAGAGGGAGGAGGCAGGGAGGGTGTAGAGTTTGGCTGCTTCTAACGAGGTTAACTCCGCGTAAACTGGCACCCCTTTGAATGATAGGGAGGAGATAAGGGCCCACAAAAGGGGGCCGGGCGGCGCCCCATCTGCCCCGGCCGGCCGGCCGGCTGGCGAGCAGTGTGCCAAGCTGAACGGTCATTTATAGGTAGACTAAAGGGGGTCCTGCGGGGCGCCTGGGACCTGTGGGGCGGGGCGGGGCGGGGCGGGCCACCTAATCCCACACTCGGGCGAGTTCCAGATGACCCAGAGTGCGCTTTGTTCAAGCGGCCTCCACCTCTCCATCCCCCCCCCCTCTCTCTCTCTCTCCCTCTCTCTCTCTCTCCCCCCTCTTTCTCGCGGTGTGGAAGGGGGCCCCCTTGAGGCCCCTCCTGCCGCTGCCCGCCCTTTCTCCTGGCCGTTTGGGACCGGGCGGCGAGCTTCTGTACATTATTTAAACTGTACTTGTCGGCTCGGATTGAATTTCACCCATGACTGATCTGACGAGAGCGGCCCGTGGAGGCCCCCCCCCCCCCCCACCCCTTTTCGCTCTCCACTGCCACGCCGCGCTTGCTTTCCCGGCGTCATCTCTGGTGTTTAAAGCAAAGACCGGTCGTTCTCGCCGCTTTCGCGCGCCGTTTACCCAGTGAAACCGAGTGAAACGCGTGTTATTTCTCGATTTGTTTCCGCTCATCGGTGTCCGCCGCCGCCCCCCCCGGGGGGGGGGGGGGGGCGTGGGAGTCCCCGCGGCCGTGCGTGTTTTAATGAGTTCTTCGGACGGATCGGTCTGCGGGTGTCCCGCAGACTTGGCGCGGGCTCGCTCACTAGAAAACCAAAGTGTGTGAATGACGCTCACTTATACTTGTGCGAGAATTCGTTCGTGCACCTAGAAGTGCTCGACTTTCACACACTTTTATCTCCAGTGCGAGCTCGTAAGTTTGGTTGCCTATATGCGCGGGTTCGACGGCGCTGCTGTGCGGCGCCCCCCACACGCTTCCCCCCCACTCCCCCACCGCGCCTCTCAGCAACCGCGAGCCTGCAGTGTCCGGGTCGTCTCCTCATTAGCAACCCCCTTTTATACCGGAAGTGACTTTATCTCTAGTTGCGCAAATTAATTCACTCTGCCGAAAATGTTCTTGAATGATTTGAACTTTGCTCTCAGGACGGCGCGGCTCGGCGCGGCGCGGCTCGCGCGTGCAAACTTCCGATGGCTTATTACTCGCCGCCCAAATCAAATCGCGCAAGTTGTCGCGTCGAGTTGGGGGAAGCAGCGCCGCCCCGCCCGCGTCTGTGATTGGCTGCGGCAAAAAGGAAGGGCAAATGGGGACGGGGTGGTGTGTGAGGGTGGAAGGAATGGGGAGAGGGCGCCAAATGGTCCCCCCAAAGTAGGCTGCTGACAGTATTTTTGAAGCGCCGCAACCCAGCACCCCCATCTCCCATTCTTCCCGGACAACACTCCTTACGCCAGCGTCCTCGCCGCCACTGTAAAAAATATCTGTTGTAGATTTCTCGTAGTTTGTGATTTACAACTAATGTTGTAATTTTACGATCTCTATCGTAATTTTACGAAAGGTGTGCGTTGCAGACTGTCAACTCGATAGCAATTTCGATAGTTATTGTAATTTAACAATTTGATATCGTAATTTTACAACATTAGCTATGGAAAATTATCCCGTAACCCTTACAAATATATCTCACAGTCGGCCGCCTGCACCGCCGACTTTGGCGCCCCTCGTCCCCACTCCTCTCTCTCCTATCTCCTCTTTCCTATGCCCCACCTTCCTTGTTTGTTTTGGTGGTTTTGTTCTGAGCGCCCGGGTGCGTAATAATTTTCCGATATTCTTTTGATAATTTTGCGGGTCGTCGCAGCTCTGGGAACCGGGTCTACCCCCTGCCCCCCCCCCCCCCCCCCCTCGTGTCTACCCTCTGTTTGGCCCTGTCGAGGGCTGCAGTGCCTGGCGCGCTCGGGAGGCGCGGCCGGGGGCCGGGGCGCCTGCCTGCATGTGCTGACTGTCGCGCGGAGATGAACGATGCCCTTCGAGAAGGAAAGGGAAAGGTAAGCAGTTTGAGTTCGAAGGCCGCGCCCCGGTCCTGCCCCGCCCCGCCCCGCCCCGCCCCGCCCCGCCCCGCCCCGCCCCGCCGCAGCTAGAGGCCTCTGGGCGCGACAAATCCTGGCTGCGACGCACCATGTGAGCGGGGCCGGCAGTTTGACGTCAACCCCACCCCGCCACGCCCCGCCACGCCCCGCCCCACCCCGCCACCCCCACCCCGCCACGCCCCACCCCGCCACGCCCCGCCCCAACCCGCCACGCCACTCCCCACTCCGCCAGACCCCGCAGCCGCACGCCCTTTTGGGCCTATGGCAAGCCCAGGGGTGCCTCTGCGGGCCCGGCGATACGTTTCGCTTACCGCGACATTCATCTTGAGCTGGACCGACTGTATGTGCGGGTGCGCCCCTGTGTGTGAGAGAGAGAGAGAGAGAGAGAGAGGGAGAGAGAGAGAGAGAGAGAGAGAGAGAGAGAGAGAGAGGGAGAGAGAGAGCCTAGCGGGCCTGCGTAGATTATCCGGCGCCCAGGGTGAAACCCTTGGCGACCAGCAATATTCATTTCGCCCCTGGATTCAATGGCCGTCGGGAGGTCGGCGACCCGACCGGGATCTCTCGTAGAGCGCAGTGCGACGTACTAGAGGGGCGCGTTTGAGCGAGCGTCTCACCCCGTCTCTCTCACACTGCCCCCTCCTCTCCAGACCTCTCTCTCTCTCTGTCTCTGTTTCTCTCTCACTTCCTCACTTCCTCACTCACCTCACTCACTCCCTCTCTCTTCCCTCGATCTATCTTCTTCTTACTGCGTGCGGGAGGGGAGGGAAGGGAAGGGAAGGGAAAGGTAGCAAAGCGGATGTGCTGGTGGGGCCGTTTTCGAACGCACGGTGCTGCGTCAAGGAACTGGGGAGTAATTGTAATTAATTCGAATCCGACATGGTGCTGCTCATAGAGACTCCCTGGGGAGTCGAGTTCTCTCTCCCTTCTCGCCCGAGTTTGTGTTCGTGTGTGTCTGTGTGTCTCCGTGTCTGCGTCTGTGGTTACGGGCTGCAAGGGCGCAGTGAAAGTAAAGCCGGAGCGTCGGCATTTCACCTTAAAATCGAAACTAGTAACCTGTATGGTCGTAGTTCGTGGTGATGGCTCCTTATAAAGTCGTGGGTATGTTTTTTTTCTTTTTCTTTTTTTAAAGAAAAATGCTGATACGATTTGAATTTTGCACTTTTTTCTTTCGTAAAACCCTTCCGAAAAAGTTCCCTTCTCACTCGCTCTTGGTCCCTTTTTTACGGGCAATATCAGGGGTGAGTGTATCGTGTGCGCTAAACAAGATCTTTTACCCGACGACGAAGGAAAAAAAAAAAACATACATGTCAGTGAGGATTATGTAGAGCCCCCGCACTTCGTTTCAATTTCTTAACTCCGGCCGCACGCCGGCCCGAGGGCTGTTATTACCGAAATTACAATGTCCACAGCAGAGTACTTTCCCTCCCGCTCACGCCCCGCGGGGCCGGGCCGGCCCGGGCCGAGAGTGTGTCGCCCTGGCACCCCGTGAATGATTGCGCCCGGCCACGCCATCGGCGCCGCCCTTAATTTTGCCCTAAAATAAAACAGAATGATACACGCGAAAACCGCGGAATAGACTTATTGCAGTTCAAGGCCGCGAGGGGCGCCTTTTTGTCCTCACGACAGCCTCTCGACCTATTCCGTCCTGGAAACCCAAGTGTGGGAATGTTGCACACTTCGGAGGTGTACACTGGAAAAACAAAGGTGCTAAGTCCTACCTTTCCAGGGGTGCTAAACCCGTTTTAGGGGTGCTAAATGTTACATTTTCAGTTTTGTAAAAATATTTTCTGTGTGAGCAAACCAATCACATTTTAGGCTACATTATCGCATTCCTCGCAAAATTCCGCGTCAAACGAGCCTACATGTGATGGGGTTCTGATAAGCGGCCAGCAAATGAAAAGCAAGTAAAAAAGTACAAAAATTGCAATCAATTGATGCCATTTGTGAACAGAACCCCATCACTTGTAGGCTCGTTTGACGCGGAATTTTGCGTAGAGTACGAATATAGGTCTTCGAATGTAATTGTATTCCATAGTAAGGAAATATTTCGAAAAAACATTAACTGTAGTGCCTTTGGAACTTTAGTGCCTTTTAAAGGTAGGACTTAGCACCTTTGTTTTTCCAGTGTACGACTTTCCATTGGTTCACTTGTCCCGTAGTGTGTTAAATTCTAAGGAAATTTAACAACTTTTACTCGGTCAAATCTGCGGACGGGTGGGCCATTCAAAAACGCTACCAAGGTTTCCAGTGTTTGAATGAGTGTCTGTTGGGGCTCAGCCAGTTTACTGGCCGGCGTCAACTGGTCGTTGGTAATTATTACTCACTTTTTTCTCCCCTCCGCCGCCCATAAAGGTGTCAGGACCGGTTGAATGGCTGCTGGCGACGGGATCTGATATAGCGTCGCCGGGGAAAAGGGTCTGCGTGCCGCGGGGGCCCCTCGCTGTGACCCGCGGGGCGCCAAGCTCCCCCCGCCCCGCCCCGCCCCGCCCCGCCCCGCCCCGCCCCGCCCCGCCCCACCCCACCCACCCCACCCCGCCCCGCCCCGCCCCGCCCCGCCCCGCCCCGCCCCACTCCACCCCGCCCCGCCCCGCCCTGCCCCGCCCCGCCTCGCGCGCGCCAGCGGACTTGTTACGTCGGTGAATGAATGTGCTGGGACGAGTATTGCGGCGCCGCGCCGGCCCGACCCCAATTAGAAGGCGGAAGAAGAAGCCTTTTTGTCATGCTGACAACACCGCGAAGCCCGCGCGTCCGCCAGGCTTTTATTATTTTCACTCACAAACGAAAAGAAAGCACGGGGAAACAAAAAAACACTATTCCCTTTTATCTTTTTACAGCTCCCACTATCTTTATGAGCATAGAGACGTAGTTTAGGTATGCATTTACATCACGCAAAGTATTCTTGCATTCCTCTCTCTCTCTCTCTCTCTTTTTTTTTGTGAGACGTTAGCGAACCACATGTCTGGAGGGGCCTATGCCGCCTTTGTCGGGAGCCACAATGGCCTTCCGATCCTCGTCCGGCGCACGGCCGGCGCACGGGCGGCAGGAGCTGAGCAGGCCGGTGAAATATCAAACGTTATCGGAGGATTGAGACGAGAGCGTTGAATGGGCCTTCGTTTAGAGCGGCCGGGCCGGGCCGCGCCGCGCCGCCTCAGAGATACGGCCCTGCCCGCCCGCCACGCCCGATACGATCCCTCATTCCAGGGAGGGCCGTGCGCCCGGGCCCCTGGAGTCCCTGGAGCCCCCGGGCACCGCCGCGCCTGGCCGGGCCGGCCGCCTAGGTACGAACCCGCGTGTGTTGCTGATGGCAGGAGAGAAATATGAAGAGAGATATCCGTTAGCTGAACCAGGTTCCCCCCGCCGCTGGAGAGGTGAGGTGTATGGTGTACCCTGTCACGGTGCGGCACAAAGAGGGGTAATTTGCCCAGTCACTGTAAATGTTGCCTGAATTAAGCGGTGTGTTTCTTTTTCTGCATCGAAAGACACACTTGTTGTTGGGTTAATACCCATTCGCACGCCTGGACAAGTCGACGTCGGAAATTGTCGCGGAATTTCATACATTTTAATGAAGCGTACAATTGAAAATTAATACACCTACACCTACGGCCCTCCTTGTGTTTCAAGTATGCGATTGCGAATTGTGCCGCCGACGAGGGTATCCATCCGCCGCCGCGAGGGCCTCGCACCGCCTAATGACGCCCCCTGAGCCAACATACCAACGTGTCGCTGGCGGCGGGGCGGGGCGGGGCGTGGTGGGGCGGGGCGGGGTGGGGCGAGGCCCCCGGGCGGGGTCCTCACGGGATGGGCCGGGACCGGCCGAGCCGGGCCGGGCGACCCGACCCTGAACCGAACACGTTTCCCCTTTTATTCCCGGGCGTGGCGGGGTGGGGTGGGGCGGGGCGGGGCGTGGTGTGGCGTTGTGTGGCGGGTTAACGCCTCACACCGTGCCCCACCCCGCCCCGCGCCGCAGTCCTCGGCCCGCGCTCCACCCTCCCGCCCTAGAAGCTGGCAAGCTGGATGGCCCGGCGCGGGGCGCGGGATGCGGGGCGCGGGGCGTGGGGTGCGGGGCGTGGGGTGCGGGGCGCAGGGTGCGGGGCGCGAGCGTTGCCACCCCGACTGCGCTCTTGTTCTTTTGGCTCTGCATATTTATTTCACTGTTGCTCCCGACACCGCCTGCCTGCTCACTGCCGCTATGGATTCGTCTCAGGAGGAGGCTCTTCAGCCCGAGCCCCCGGCCGGCCCGGACACCGCTCAGCCGCCGGCCTTTGTCAGCAGCAGCGACTGCAGTGGCGGGGCGGCTGCGGCGAGCGCCTGCTGATGTCGGCATAGGCAAGCCCGCAAGACGCGCCAGTGCTGCGGGTCGGCCTACCCCACAGGCGGCCGCCGCGGGCCGGGCTGGCTGGCTGGCTGGTAGGGCCGAACCCCTTGTTCGGCTGCGCCCCGCCCCGTCCCGCCCCGTCCCGGCCCGGCCCGGCTGGCTCCCGGCTGTCCCCTACATTAGCACGTAATATCTCCTCCAGTTAGTTGGGCTGAGGTCGCCCTCGGGTCGCCCCCTTTGGACCCCGGCGCCCTGCCGCCGCCGCGCCCGACCTGGGGGACGCGTCGTCTTAGCTCTTGGTGTCCTAGTCTTTGCGCCAGGTCCCCCCTTTCCACCGCCACAACTTCCCCCACCCCCCCCCCCTCTCTCTGCTACACGCCCTGCCCCATCAGCCCCCCTCCTCTCTCTCTCTCTCTCTCTCTCTCTCTCTTTCTCTCTCTCTCTCTCTCTCTCTCTCTCTCTGCCCAGCTAAACAGCTTCGGCGCATCTAGGGCAGTGTCACACTGTTTTGTCGAGTGCGCCAGACAAAACTTTTAATGGGAGTTTGCGCGTCGTATAATTAATCAAACTGTCTGCAGATCCTTTTGAGGAAGCCAAGCCGGGCGGGCTGGAGGGGCCGGGTCGGGCCGGGCCGGGCCGGGAGATACAAGATGCGGGCCGGATAGCAAACTGTGACCAAGGCTGCTCTGCGCGTAGAAAGTGTCCGCCAGACGCCGTATTTGCTTTTTTTCTCACAAATAATCCCCTAGAGGCGTTCTTGCTGGACCGTGATCATGAAACCTTGCAGCTTATGATCCTCCATCTATTTTCACTGTGCTAAATAACGTGTGTTTTATATCGGAAAAATTCACATGAAGCGTTTTGCAAAACTAACATTTCGAATCGGAATTCATTAATGAAGCAGAAATGGTTGGTCGTCAATACTTTAAAAAGGCGGGCAATTACCAAAAAAAAAAATAAAAAAATGTTCCTCTGCGAAGATATTTTTTTGCCGTTTTCGTGCACTGTTAATGGATTTCGTTATTTTACGATAAAATTCCGTACGAATAGTATTGTTATTGAAAATGACGAACAACACTGTTCGTCATTCCAGAAGAAGAACCGTTCGTAGCATTGGAAAACAAACTTTTGGTAATCTGGCATATAAGTTATAAGCATTCCAGAACGACAAATTTCTTGGATTCTGGATCATATACACAATATTACGAACAATAGTCATTTTACAAGCGTATTCGTTTTCTAAAAATAACGAAGAGTTCGTGAAAAAAATTAACAGGTCTTTGTTCGTAAAGTTACGACAAAATCCCTTACAGTGTGATGAGGCTGACGAGATTTTCTTCCATCTCCTGCCCTGAGGGTTCCCTGATACTGTGCGGCGGCTTTGCGAGCGCCGCGCGCCGCGCAATTTACATCTTCTCGCACTCATTCATCCCGTAATAGCGACAGAGAGTGCATTGACGACGAGAGGGAGGTCGGCCCGGCCAAATGAAAACGTCGGTTTTATGGCGCGCCATCAATACGTGGCTCAAAGGGGGAAGGTGCGAGATGAGGGATGGCGAGGCGGGGCGGGGCGGGGCGACCCCGCTAAGCACTGCGCCCCACCCGCAGCCAACATCATTGGGGCCGGCCGTCATTGTGCGCGGCTGCGGCCACGGAGGAGTTATTGTGGATCTTACCCTCGTGCCATACCTGCGAGTAGGACTGTCGCCGGGGCCCCGCCATCTAGTATGTTGTGTGTTACTCACTTGTAAAGAGTGTTTCGCTGTCGTGGAAATGCAAGAATACCGGAAAAGAAAAGGAGCAGTGTTAAGGGTCTGCCATTTCATCATGAGGCTATGGCGTCGTGCGGGGGGCTACGCAATCTCGTATATTGCATACGTATGTCGCAAATTTTAGGAGATATATCTCAAAACATGAAATATAAATGCAATATGTAAACGTTATTTAACAAACTTGTGCAACAAAACATTCACGCCCATTCCGTTTACGTGAGAATATGTACATGACTATGGCTTGAAAAAGGTACGAACGTGCTTTCTGTCACCTGTTAGTGTGTGAATAATTCGCAACACACACCAGTATATGAAAAGAAAACAACATTAAACAAATTTTTTACATTTCCAGTGATGATTAGGACTTTAATGCGGGTCGCTTTTACCCGGTGGGTGGTAGCGGGGGAGGGGGGGGGTTCTGTTGCGTAAGCGGGGACCATCGAAAATTTGTCCCGTTAATGAATAAACCCCTTTTTCTCTTCTCCGCGCCGCGCGTCGTGGGGGAAAGCCTTGCGCTCCGTCACTGCCTTTGTCGCGGCCCGCAGCGTAGAGAGATGAGAGATGAGAAGGGAGAGAGAGACAGGGAGCGAGAGAGAGAAAGAGAGAGAGAGAGAGAGAGAGAGAGAGAGAGAGAGCAGTGGACCGGCGTGACCTGAGGAAAGCGATTATGTTTAGGTCAAGGTCACCTTTATTTGCTGAGTGTAGCAAAGCACTTCTCTATAGGGTTTCTTATTGTTATTGCTAGCGGCATTATTATTATTATTATTATTATTATTATTATTATTATTATTATTATTATTATTATTATTATCATTATTATTGTGTTATTATGCCAAGTCAGAGCTCATTACATAGGCTTGCCTGACCTGTATTGTGACGGTGGGCCGGAACCGCCCGCAGGATAAGAAGGGCATTACGGAGAGCGGCAAGGCGCGGCGCGGTGGCGCAGGGAGGGAAAAAGGGCCCGGCCAGGGACGGAGGCGAGGTGGACGGGAAGCAGCTTCAGCCGTGGGGTGCGGTGGGGCGGGGCGAGGCCGACGCTGCGATCTGCGCGCACCCAAGCAACAAATGTCGAATTATCAAACCTGCATGTAATATTACCTGAAAACACTGGCACACTCTATAATATTGTTGAAAAGTGCCATAATATTTCTGTAACGATTTACAGTAATTGTCTGTAAAGCTAGATTGCACAAAAAAAAAAAAAAAATGTACGGAAGAATAAGTACCGCTAATAATTTCTACGGAGACTTCCGTATTTGCGGAAAACTGTGGTGCAAATACACACCGGCTGCAAGACGTGGGTCTAGGTGTGTTTTTAAATTTTGCGTTCTCTCTTTCTCTCTCGCTGGCTCGCACGCTCGCTCTGCGGGTATAGCACTGAAAGCTTGGGCTTAGCTGCGGGAGTGTTGTGGAAGTCCTAAAACAGGTCCCGTGGCAAGGGGGGGTAAAAAAAAGGATAAAAACCGTTGTTGCGGGAACGAAAACAAGGTCCTGTTGTGACAAATTATCAGTCGGCCGAGGTAAAAATGGTAATGGGGAAGTTCCACGTGGGGCGCTGGTGCGACGCGCCCCCAGCCCCGGAAAATGAACCAGAAACAACAACAGTATCTGTGGCGAAACGTTTTATTTTTCTTTTATTATATTTGTGTTTTGCTTTTGTTTTCAGGTATGGCTCGTGGCTCCGCCCGTGCACGCATTTCCGTAAGTTTTGATTCGCCGCCATTAATAACGGTACATCGCCCGCGTGGCTCCGGGCGGGTCGCGAGTGGGAGGGGGGAGAGGTGGGGGGGGTCGGGGGCATGGGGGCGGGCGCGGCGCGGGCGACACAACCGGTGCGCTGTTGGAAGTCCCGCTTGCTGGTTGGACGTACACCGTGCTGCCGTGTCAGTGTGTTTGTTTGTTTATTTATTTGTTTGTTTGTTTTTTTGTGTGTGTGTGTGTGTGTGTGTGTGTTGGGGGGGGGGGGGATAGTGTGAATAATAAGGTGCGGACAAAGAGTCCCGGTCCACATCGGAACACGGTGTGATTCCCTCCACATTGTAATCGGTTAATTACTGGAAACTGTTATTCACTGTAAATTACAGTGAACCCTGCAGCGCGAAATAGCACAAGCCGAATTGCAGGCATAGGTGAATGTCACTGGAAGTTTCGGTTATGCTCCACCGTAGCTTACAGTGACACTCTCCGTAACTTACGGTGAAAATTCCCCTGTAAGCTAGAGTGCTGCAGGGTTCACCATAGCTTACAGTGAATATCACCGTGAGCTTTTATTAGTGTGTAGTTTCCATCTTTCCCGCGTCCGGATCGTCGGCGCGCTGGATCAAATCAGGCCGAATGAATGTAATCAATTTGGCTCTGCTGCTGGCTGTCTGCCGCGCGGACGGACATCCATCTGCCCGCTGGCGGGGCGGGGCGGTGCGGGCCGGGGTGGGGTGGGGCGTGGTGGTGGGTTGGCATTAGTTGGGAACGCCGCGGCCCCCGTGCGCGCAAACTGGGAGCAGCAGCCGCCCCCCGGTCCTGCCCAGGGGCGTGGCGTGGCGTGGCGTGGCGGCAGTGAGCCGTGCGGAAACTTGTCTTGGATCCCTTATTGGGACCCCAGGTGACCCCTTTGGCCCCCGCCTGCGCCGCGCCGCGCCGCGGGACCAGAGGTGGACGTTGCTGGCGGGGCGGGGCGGGGCGGGGCGGGCCGGGCCGGGCCGGGCCGGGCCGGGCCGGGGTGGGCGTTGCTATGTAACCCTGGGGGTGCCGGCGCCCAGCGTCGACCCCCGCCCCACCCCGCCCCACCCCGCCCCACCCCGCCCCACCCCGCCCCACCCCCCCGGCCTACCCCGCCCCACCCCAGCGACCTGGCCCCGCCCGTGTCCGGTGGGTCCGGCTCAGGTCCCAGCCGCCCGTCCCCGGCCCCTGGCCCGCCACCAGGGCTGTCTTCCTCCTCCAGCCCTGTTAGGCGTCTTGGGGCTGGATTTGCCCTGTCAGTCGGTCCCGCCCCTGCTGCCTGGGTCCGGCCGGGCCGGGGTCCCCCGTCAGGTGCACCTGGCAATCACGGAGCAGGAGGTCTGGAGATCGGACGGGAGGGGAAAACTTAACCGCACCAAAACAATCCTCTGGAAAAACGGCGAAAATTGGTCTTTTGTTTGACAGTCGACAATTATTGCGCAACATTGATCTGTCGTCTGCCCATATACTGTACATAACTTTGGTTGCGCGACGAAAATCGCACGAATCAAGAAAAAATCGTCGGTAACCGCAGCGTCCGACTGGTCCGGACTGTTTTCTTTACCAGTATATTTTTTTTTTCTTTCGTCGTCTTGCCGATCTTAACGCGATCACCCGCTGACCTAGAGACATTAAACACCCCGCCCCGCCCCCCCCGCCCCGCCCCGCCCCGCCCCGCCCCGCGCGCGACCAGCCGACTAGTCCCGGTCGCCGTGGGCCCGGGCCTGCTGTGAGTGGCCCAGCGGCGGATGCTTCTGCGGACCGCCCCGCCCCGCCCCGCCCCGCCCCCACCCCGCCCCGCCCCGCCCCGCCCCGGCGCTACGGCTCGCTGGCACCATTTACTTTGCTCAATGGGACGCGCCGCGGCGAGACTGCCATCTTTCTGGTTCGGAGCCCCGGCCCGCGCCCCCGGTGGCCCCGCCCTGCCCCGCCCTGCCCCGCCCTGCCCCGCCCTGCCCCCAGAGATTGTCGGCGGGTGTCACGTGGGGGTCGGCGCTGGCCGCACTCGTCTGCTGCGGGGGGAAAAAAACGTGTGACTTAACACCTTTACGAGGGTGCTAGTGCTAGCAATGATCATAAGATCGTTAAGCCTTTGGAAATAATTCATTTAGACTTCAACACGTTAAAAAGTCGCAAAGTCTCGGCTTACTCCTGTCGTCAGTAGGTGCCGCAGTGCAGCGGATGAAGGAAAGACTCCCTGCACTTCCGGACGGACTTCCCTCCCCGCCTCTGGGAGTGTATGTACGAGTGCCGCTTACCTGGCGCGTGATTGGATGATCCACACGATTGTAAGGTGTGCGACTAATTTTTCACACATGTGTTGGGGAGCAAATGCTTCGTTCGTATGCAATAGTTTTCCACATGACTTAAAGCATGTAAAAAAAAAAAAAAAAAAAAAAAAACCCTGCAACACTGGTAAAACAAAGGCGTAACATTACGCCTTTCTTCAAGTGTACTGGCGCCTACGTCTTTCTTGAAGCGTACAGGAGCATATCCGACCCGTCCGCTCCTATCTAAATGCATGGGGAAGTTTCCTCAGTACGCTTCAAGCGTAATGTTACGCCTTAGTTTTACCAGTGAAGTAAGCGACACTCGTGCACTTGGATTTCCAGTGCTGCTGCTGCTGCTGCGACAAGTCCCTCGGCTCCGCGCCGCTCTCGGCTCGCGCCCTAGTTTGCCCGGAGCACATACACCTGTGCATTTGACCTCCTTCCTTTTTTCTTGTTTCACCTTTTGTCGCAGCCCCGCCCCCGCCCCGCCCCGCCCCGCCCCGCCCCGTCGCGCTCCTCGCGAGGAACGTTTGCGACACGAAGTGCAGCCGCGCCGTGCTCTGCCGTGTGCCCGCCCGCCTTGCAGACTTGCCGCCGGCTGCCAGCGAGACATGCTATAATTTGGCGACTTGCAGTTTTGTCGTGATGGCGCTCACGGCATGGCACGAAGCAGCAGGCGACAGAAGCAGTGGCGCTGCGGCTACGGGTGTATCGCCTCGAGGCGATAGTACAGTGTTGCCAGATAAGTAGGCGAAATTCACACGAGGCAGGACTTTAAAAAAATAGCTACTTATGAGACCACCTTTCGCCTAGTAGGTAGGCTACCTTACACCGGTGTATTCGTAGGAATTTTTGCCTACTTATCTGGCAACACTGCGATACACCCTAACTGTATTTGTATGTTTTTGTGCAAACGTTTGTGCAAAGTTAAACATGCATATCGTTTCACACAAATTTCTGCGAAAAATAACTGCATGAATTTGTACAAACGTATGCACAAAATCGTTCAAATCATCGCACAAATTCGTGTGAAAAATTTGATTGTTCAACTTTGAACAAATAAAAGATACAAATCCAGTTAGTGTGTAGTAACGCTGCATGGAGCGGGCACACTGAGTGGAGACAGTGAGGCATCCCTCAGCATACTGCGACCTGTTTTCCCTTGCACCTGGTGGACAGTCGTGCTGCGCCGTCGCCAGACGATATTTAAATTGTGCTGTAATTGCGCGCGCCCCGCCCCGCCCCGCCTTGCCTCGACCCAGCCGTGCAGATTCTGTCCTTTCTTCGTTTCGCTCCGCTTGATGGCCGGGGGCCGGGCCGGGCCGGCGGGGCGCTTGATGGCCCCCATAAACACGCGCGGCTCGTTGACGAGAGTGGCAGTAAGGACGGTCCCCCGGGCGCCCTGGGCCGGGGCCCGCCCCTCGGCCCGGTCAGGACCGTCTCCTCCGAGGCGGCCCTCGGGGGCCGGTCCATCAAGGCCGTACGTCATCGGAAAGTGCACTTTCGGAACACAGTGGGGCCGGGCGGCGGTGCACCCCAGGTGCGGGCGGGGCGGGGCGGGGCGGGGCGGGGCGGGGCGCGCCGCGCGGGGGTCCTTACGCCCCGCACCGCCGCGGGAGCTTCCGCGCGTCGTTCAAACTGGCAGTCTTGTGCACGCCGCGGATCCAATATCCGCGGTGAAGCGGAGGGGCAACAGAACAGCTCGCTGCAGCGTTGTGCGCGCGCGGATCCCATCCCTTTTGGGCCGGGCAGCCGGATCCGTTTCTCCGGGCCGGCCCCGTTCCGCCTGGCTGCGTTCTCTTCCGGGTGCGGCTCCGGGCCGCCGTTGTAGGGTGGTGGGTGAGGATTTCAGCGCCTTTCTCTCGTCTTGAAA
This sequence comes from Frankliniella intonsa, assembly GCA_033675135.1. Classification (NCBI taxonomy): domain Eukaryota; kingdom Metazoa; phylum Arthropoda; class Insecta; order Thysanoptera; family Thripidae; genus Frankliniella; species Frankliniella intonsa. The sequence continues at coordinate 447,506 of CM066247.1, read as the reverse complement.
AATCTTCGTAATTAATTCCAGCGCAGAACAATTTGGCAAGCGACGCGCGCGCGCTCTGGCGAAAAGAAAGGTAAAGGCGAGGTCCGGGGTTGGTGTAAGGGGGAGGGGAGGGGGGCGGTGATAGAGGGGGTGGCGGCCGTGGATACGGCGTTTGAGATGGATCTATAAATAAGTGAGATCGGAAGACAGGCGCGCCCCAGGTGCCGACCCATTCTTTTTTTTTTCAGCCAGAGGCCATTTCTTCATTTTACAGCCGTCTGCTGGCGGGCGGAACGGTTCCGTCCGTGATCTGTGATGACGAATAATGCGTGTCATTTCAGCAGCGAAAGATGTATCTTGAGCTGGACCACTCCCCCCTCTCTCTCCTCCGCTCCTCCCTTTTCTTTCTTTCTTTCTTTCTTTCTTTCTTTCTTTCTTTCTTTCTTTCTTTCTTTCTTTCTTTGTCTGTACGTCTGTCTGCCAGTCTCTCTCTCTCTTGCTAAGGATCGCGCAGAGTCGAGAAGCGAGAGAGAGGATTTTGCGCGCAGTTGGTGTCGGGACTATTTTCTCTCGACGACCCTACGGCACGGGTCACTTTGCTTATTACGTATCGTTCGCCGGAGCGGTGAACGTCGCACATGTTCTGCATCTCAGCATCCTCTCACTGGAAATCTAAGTGTGTGAATATCACTCCCTTGTACGTGAGTGAATTCCCATTAGGAAAACTCAACAAAGATGTGAACGCTCCCAGTAATTCTACACAGGGGACAGGTGCACGAAAAGACAAGGGACACCTTTACGTGTGCGAAATTCACACACTTCGTCTTCCAGTATACGACCTCTTTCGCGGTTTTTCCTCCATCTTCTACGCTCGATGTTTTGGTGTAGCTCTGCCTCTTTTTTACGCTTCCGCAAGTGACTCAGCATCAGCAGCGCAAGGAATCATAATAAAACATGTAACACCCAACCTCTCTCCCATCTTGCGCTTTCGTTTCCACTCTCTCTCTCTCTCTCTCTCTCTCTCTCTCTCTCTCTCTCTCTCTCTCTCTTTGCCGCCGTGGGGCGGCCACCGTCGCGCGCCGGCCGCGCCCCGTCTGTCCCCATAAACCGTTTTGGGCCACTTTGACTCGCCGTCAAGGTGTTTCTCTGCGGCGTATTTCATGGCCGCCTGTTGGACGCGTGGCCGCCGCTGCCGTCCTTTTATAGGGAATGACCGTTGCCCTAACCTACTTTCCCAAGCGGGCCCGGCAGACGGCCACAAGTCACGGGCGAAATGTCTCCGGGTGGCCCGGCCGCTCCTCGGGCGCGAAGACAGTGTAGATTGCTTACTCTTCATTGAAACTACGACGCTGCGCTGCCAGTGTTGCCCGAAAAGAAGGCAATAAGTAGCCCAGACACAGTAGAGTGAAGAGGGCTGCGCCTGCCTACTAGGCTGCACCCTAGCACAGGTGCGTCTATGTTGCCTAGTGGGCAGGCGCAGGTGCAGCCCGCTTTACTCCACTGTGTTCGGGCTGCTTATTACTTATTGCCTATACTTTTCTGGCAGCACTGGCCGCGCTGCTCTTGCACCGCGGTAAGGCCAGGGTCACTCTGGCACCTCTCTGTCCTTGTCGCGCTCACGGGCCACTGCCGTGCCCAACATAGGGCGCTGCCGTGGGTGCGACGAGGACGGAGGCACGAGGGCGATCTTCTGAATCAGACGGACACGGCGCGACGGCGACGACGTCGCGGCCGTAAAGTAAGGAGGTGGTGCGGCGCTGCTTTGCGGCTGTAATGCCTCCCCCTCCCCTACCCCCTCCCCCCTCCCCCTCCTTCCCCCCTCCCCCCGGGCCCCGCTCCGTTCCTCCTACAAAGAGGTCAAACTTTCCCCAAGACAAACCGCAGCCCCACGGGGCGGGGGGTCGCTGCGCGCGCGATGCGGGGCTGTGCTCGCTGCACCGCCTGTGGTGTCGGCGAAATGAACCTCCTCCACCTCACATGCCAGCCTCATGAACCTTGCAGCTGCTTGTGCCACCGAGGCGATGCCATCTGCCGCTGGAACGTATAGCTCCAACAGAAGAGTGTGTAAAGTCGTACACGTGTAGGCTTGCACTCGTGTCCCTGCAAGCTTGTGAGTTTCCTTTAAAATTTTACAATTTTACTTGCACACATAAATGTATTCAACTCTTTCGTTTCGACACATTTAAAGAGAAAGTAGTGTTAAAAACATTAATTTGTGCAAATACCGCGTTCAACACGTTAATGTGTGCAGCTACTGCGTTCAACACATAAATGTGAATACGTTCATACGCTCTCGCTGCGTGGGGTCGGGAGAGTCATGTCGGACGCAAACTCGTATGCGATGCACGCAGCAGGCCTGCGCCCGCCTGGTGGCCCCCTAGTATCTGATGTCTCCGCCTCGCTTCCTTTTGTGCGCCGCCCTTATCCGACTCTGAAATCCGTGATGGCCTTCTTCCTGTTACCTCCCCTTTTCCTTATTTTTTTTTTCCTGTTCTGGGTTGCCTCTGCCTTTTGTCCGTAAATCCGTGGCGGCCTCTGCTTCGATCGCGAACAACACGTCTCCCCTCTCTCTATCTCTATGCACCTCTCTCTCTCTCTCTCTCTCTCTCTCTCTCTCTCTCTCTCTCTCTCTCTCTCTTTCTCGCTGCGCTCCTGAAGTGTCCCGTCGGGTATTTAATCCCCTATTTTCCCTCTTCCAGTGTGCGCCCCCTTTGTTTACCCCCGTCCATTTTGTTTCGCTCCCCTTCTCTCAAATCCTCGCTCACGCTCGCGAAGGCAAATGGCAAGGTATCGTGTCACCTTGTCGATTTTCTGCTGAAATTCTTCGTATCGCGTATCGCGCCGAGAGCCTCGCACTGGAGCCTCGCACTGGTGCCTCCACTGAAGCCTCCACTGGAGCCTCCACTGGTGCCTCCACTGGAGCCTCCACTGGAGCCGGGCACGTCGGCATCATAACGCTGTCCCGTCCGATACATTAGAGCCTCGCAGACACTTACAAAGTGAAGGCTATTTAGTAGCGACGCGTGGCTGGGTGCGCGGCACGGGGTCCAGAGGCGGGTCCAGGGAGGGGGGGGGGGGGGGGGCCAGCACAACACGCGTACGACCCCCGCCCCGCCCCGCCCCGCCCCGCCCCACCAGTCTCTCGAAGCGGAACGGAATGTTCGTCTCCATTCCATTTATGTCTGAAGCATGAATCTCTCAGTGAGGGTGCGCGGGGGCCGGGCGGCGCGCACAAGGGGCCACTGGGGGGACATTTCCATATGATTCTGCAGTCGTTAAGGCCGGCCGGGGCGGGGCGGGGCGGGGCGGGGCGGGGCGGGGTGGGGTGGGCGGCGGGTACCATAACCCTACGCCAGCTTAGAGCCGCACTGTTACCCCTGAAATCCCGCGCGTGGAGACGCGATACCGATTTCTCTCATGGTCTCCCCCCCTCCCCTGGCGCCTATCTCATTGCTTAGCGGCGGTACAGCAAAGCACATTACAATAGCTCGCATATCTCAGCCCGCGGGTTGTACCAGCGGCTACCCGCGCAATATACTTCACTGCAGAAACTAACGTAACGTGCGTCACGCCAGCTGGTGTCACCAGTTTTGGTTGCACCACGTAATGCAACCGAAATTTACGTCCCACCATGCATGTGATGCGACGCCAGCTCCAGGCCATACGACATTACACATAGGAGGTCGCATCACAGACGTGACCAAAACTACGCGGTCACACCACATGATGCGAGATGCGACCTCTCCAGGCGTCACACCTCAAAGTGTGACGCATGTCACATCATTGGTTTCTACAGTGTTCAGAGTTTTTTTAACCGCGTACCCCTTTCACGGCACCCGTTTTATGAAACAGAATGAAGGGATTATAATCAGCGGCTTACGCGCGATTCGCCGGTGGGGAGCGCGATGTCGCGGGGAGGCTGTGGCTGCGGGGCGGGGCGGGGCGGGGCGGGGCGGGGCGGGGCGGCCCACTCGCCCGCCGCCGCGCCAGTGACAGTCACGTCCACGTCGCCGTCCCTTATTTGCCTCGAAATTAGCTCATATTCAGTACCGCCGCCTCCGCCCCGGCCGCCCCGGCCCGGCTGCCGGCCCAATATTGGGACACGAGGGCAAACATGGCGCACGGCGCGCTGTCGATATCACCGGCAGCGGGCGGCGCGGCGCGGCGCTGCGTCCCAAGGGGCAATATTCTCTTATTCCGCAAATATTGTCGATACGTCAGGGAGACTGTTGTCGGATATGAGGAAGCTCGGCCACTGGTCCGGCCGGCCTGAGCATCAGCGTGGGGTGGGTGGGCTCTTCCGAGAATCACAGCCCCGGCCCGCGCGCGCTGTGTGCCCGGCTCGGCGAGATTGCAGATCGAGCCTCGTGCGTAGGGTTGTGCGTCTGACTATACTGCGAGCCTGAGGTGCGCTCACAGGCCCGTGACTCCCTGTCTGTACTCAGTGTTGCCAGAAAAGTCTCTGTACTGTGTTATCACCCAGGAAAAATTTGAACGTTCTCACAATCATCGTACACTGCAAGGGATTTTTTCGTAACTTTACGAACAAAGACCTGTTAATTTTTTTTCACGAACTCTTCGTTATTTTTAGAAAACTAATACACTTGTAAACTGACTATTGTTCGTAATATTGTGTGTATGATCCAGAATCCAAGAAATTTGTCGTTCTGGAATGCTTATAACTAATATGCTAGATTACGAAAAAGTTTGTTTTCCAATGCTACGAACGGTTCTTCTTCTGGAATGACGAACAGTGTTGTTCGTCATTTTCAATAGCAATACTATTCGTACGGAATTTTATCGTAAAATAACGAAATCCATTAACAGTGTATGGTAGACCAGGGACAAACTTATCGGATGGCTTGCATTTTACCAGAGGTTCCTAATATTAGATCGATTTTCTCGTGTCCTTGTTATTGTTTATAATTACCTGGTTAGCACCGCAAAACACGTTTCCCTCGTAAATCTGAGCAATGTGTATTTTTAAAAATGGCCCTCTTTTTGCTGGTCTCTTTGCTGTGCTCTCGTGGGGTGACGGCGAGAGAGACTACTGGGAGCGTGAACGCACTGCCCATCTCTCATTTAGACCGTGTTTGCCCCCCTACTCTCTCTCTCTCTCTCTCTCTCTCTCTCTCTCTCTCTCTCTCTCTCTCTCTCTCTCTCTCTCTCTCTCTCCTCCTCCCTCCTTCCCTCCCCCTCTCTCCGACCCCTCTCTTCGCCGTTTCTTTCTCACCCACCCGCTGCATCCCTTTGTCGAAATTACGCTTGCTTTACTCTGCATATTTGCATTGCCATGCAAAAGCAGAAATGTAAAAATGCATCCCCACACCCCATTCCTACCGTCAGCCTCTCGCTTTTATAGGAAGAAAATAAATTGAAAATTCGAGAGAAGAAACTTCATGACCCAGTCGGAGAATTATTCCCAACCTATGACCGGGTGACCTTCACACTAACTGAGGATGTACTTTACGAGTATTTATGTATCAAAGCTGGCATAACTATGTACTGTTTGTATACAAATGTGTACAAATTTAAACATATAAAAGTTAGGAACAAAAAATTGCACATTTCCGCTTAAAGCTCCCTAGTAATTTTGTCCATAAATTCATGCGAATAAATCAGATTTTATGACATGTACAGAAAAGCACATTTTTAGAATAGAGTGTACCACCTGTCACATCGGATAGAAAGAGCGCTATTGATGCACACACACACACACACACACACACTCATGGCAGGCTCGGCAGGACTCGGCGCAAGCGCAGCAGCAGTTTCATTATTACACAGAAGGGTTGATCAATTTATCGCATCCGTCCAGGTCAGCCTTCCTGCGACCTAATTGCGGAGCACAGCCGCGCGCCGGGCCAGGCCGGGTCGCACCGGTCGTACACCACTTTGTGATCACTACGACCGGTACGGCCACAGCGTACGACCGTGCGGCCGCGCTGCGGCACGAACACCTCGCGCTCCGCTGCGCCTGAGAGTCGGTCGTGCTCTCGTGGTCCGAGCTGCGGTTATCCACTGTGCGTGTGTGTGTGTGAGCGCGCGCGCGTGTCTGTGACAAGTCGCTTTGATCTCGGCGTCGTCCCACGCGGCCGCACGTGGATGTGTGTGTTTGCGTTAGTGTTGTGTGTTAGCGTTGTGTTAGTGTTATTAATTTACGGGCCAAACGGTATCGGCGCAGTTTGCGATCATTAGTCTCGCGTTCGCTACACCAGAGCGGCGTCGGCGTGGTCGCTATTATTTTTAATAACGTCGCTCTCTGCGTCAGCATAAGTGTTACAGTTATATTATTTCTTACATTCCCCAAAGGAATTGAAAGCTGCTTGGGCGAGCTATCATGATTAGGTCGGTTCAGCGAAAAGCGTGAAATTCGTCTGACACAGCAAACGTGATGCCTCAACTGGCGGCGACGTGGCTATGAGGCGGGGCGGGTGTCTGCTGCTGCTCGTCTGGCACCTAAAGTATGTCGCTCCGCCACGCCCCGCCACGCCCCGCCACGCCCCGCCACGCCCCGCCACGCCCCCCCAGTCCAGACGGGCCGAGGGAAGTTGGCGGGAAAGTCTCTTTGCGGAATTAACGCGTTTGCGCGCACCTGCAAAACTGTCACTCGCGGGAGTGGCTGCAATTACCGGTGGTGACGGAGAATGCGGCGTGACGCGTCACTTTGTCGAACGGAGCGAGTCGGAAAATGTTCACTGACATATAAAGTGTTCAACTGAAACAACACATTTACAAGTGCTGAACACTTTATGATGACAAGTTAAGTTACTGTTTAACACGAACACGCGGTAAAAACTTCGTCCAGGTTTCTAAGTAGCCAGGAATTTCTTATGGAGAAAATACATTGTAACGTCTTGTTTTTTTTTCGAAACTGCTTGGAAACGTGGTCGAAGTTTTTATTGCGCAGTATTCGTCATCATCGGAAACGGCGTGTACAGCGGCGCCGTACCTGGTACCGCAGTGGCGTCTGCATCTTTACAGTGTGCCCGCCTCATGCCTGCCTGTGTATGTGCGGGGCGGGGAGGTCAAAAAGTTTGATTGGGTGCTCGATTGGATGCCCGCTGGCGGTTCGGGCCGCCGCGCCGGGTCGAGCAAGGGTAGCGAGCTAGCGAGCAGGCGAGCGTGGTGGTTGATGCGGAGGGGATGGGGGAGGAGGAGGGGTGGGGGTCGGAATGGGTTTGGGCGTGCGCCAAATCGTCGGGAGGTGGCGCGCTGCCGCTCACCTCTGTGTCTGCTCCCGTGTGCAGTGGTGTTGGCGAGTGTCGGCCGGGTTGCCTATATAGTGCCCTGCGGGCCCAGCAAGCAGGTTTCGTGTTGCATTGACCGTGCTCGAAAATGTTGCGCGCACTCACGCCGCTTGGGGCGCGTGTGCGTGCATGCTATCGAAAGTTAGAAGTGAGAGACAGCAGGAACGTGTGACCTCTATGAGAAACATCTTTGTAGATTTATGATGTATTTTGTAAGTTACGATTAACGAAATATTTTGTAAATTTGCGACAGCCCAATCTTGCTTGTGATTGAATTGTAAGTCGATACGTATCACTTGGAAGATTACGATTTCAAATCGTAATTTTACAACTCCATTCTCCATTCAGTGAAACATTTTCCGGTTCCTACAGCTATTTCTCATTGACTCTGAATAACAAAAATATCAAGAAAAACAAGCAAAGATTACTCAGGACTTCACACGGATACTTTTCCCCCGCCTAAAGCGTCTGATATCGTGTCGGTCGCTCATGCGATCAGAGAGATTCGCATTTTCAATGGCCTGCTGCGCGACTTTGCTTTCTTTTTTCTCTTCCGTTTTTCTTTATTTGTCTTGGTGGTAAGGCGCTTGATGAAGGCTATGGCTGCCGTATCATTTATCTTCTCTTCCGCTCACTCTCTCCGTCTCACTCTCGTGTCGCTCTGGTTGGGAGGTGAGGGGGAGGAGGAGGAGGAGTTAGGGAGGAAGGGAGGAGTGCTATTTTTCTTGGCGTGTCATCACTGTCCCGCACAACACCAGTGCAGACCCCTCCTGCAGCCGGGCCGGGCGCCGCCCAATCATGGGATGGCGGGGCATTAGCAGCCGACGCCCCTCGCAAGCACCGTCGCGGCGCGGGGCCCCCTGTGTCTGGCTGCGGGAGCGCCGCTCGCGTATCGTTGACCTAACCACGCACGGTAAAAACAATATACGACTTATGGAGGAAAGGGGGAAAACTTTTAGGAACTACTAACATAATTTGAGTGAACCTCCACGGTAAAAACCGCGTCTTGGTTTTCAAGACTTTTTGGAAAAACCTAGAGGCTGCAATGCATTTTCTCCATAAGAAAACCGTCGCGTCTTGAAAACCAAGACGCAGTTTTTCCCGTGTCCTCAGATTTTGAGGAGGTCCCCTTAAAAAAAAAAAAAGGGAGAATGCCCGTCAAGTTTGGAGGATGGACATCCTTAAAATCCGAAGAGGTTCACTCAAATTATGGCGAGTTCCTTTAAGTTTCCCCTTATTCCTCATGAAATCTGACATTGTTTTTACCGTGCGTGGCCCACCTGGGGCTGTTTGCGAGGCGTCCTAGCGTGGCCCCCGTCCGTCCCGGGGCGTTCCGCCTCCTATTTCTCGGTGCGTCTCCGGTGAGCGGCCGCTTGCTCGTCGGCCACTTTTCCTCCTTCTTAGGGAATTGGGTTCGAGCGCGGCCGATAGGAGCCAGCAGAGGGGCCAATGGCTTCCATGTCTCGGGGAGCAAGGGGGAGGGGGGGGGCTAGGTCAGGGGAAGTATATAAAATCTTATTTCCGCGAAATCACTGCGTAGGTCGGCGGCGTGGGTCTCCGTGGGGCGAGCAGCAGCAGGCGCCACTGTGCCGTCCAGTCTGAGTGCAGCCCCCCCCCCCCGGTGGTCTCCACGGTTCCACGCCCCCGCCGCCCCCTGCGGGGCCTGTGGGGGGCGGGGGCGGCGGGGGGCGGTGGGGCCCAGCGGCGGAAGGCATCACGGTGCTGTCGGCTCAGGGGCCCGGCCGGCCGCGTCCGAGGCGGTCCGCCCGCAACGAGCCAGGCGCTGAGGCTGAGGCTCCCCCCAGGGTACACTCTAAGGTTTTTACTAAGAGATTTCATAGTATTACTAAGAAAACCCTTAGTATTCTACTATGAGTTTGTGCTGTCATAATATACTATGCACAATTCATAGTAATACCAACAAAACTCTTAGTAATACGAACAAAATTCATAGTAATACTAAAAGGTTTCTTAGTATTACTATGAACTGTGTTTAGTATTACTATCAATTTTCTTCGTATTACGACGGTTTAAAGGCTTAGTATTCTACTATAAAAATTTCTTAGTAGAAACTTTAGAGTGTATTCGGACGCGGACGGGGCGAGGACCGCTCGGCCCGGTGGTGGCGGCGGCGGCGGTCGGGAGAGCACTTTCCCCGCTGGAATTTTTAAAACGTGATGTTTTATGCGGGGATTTTAAGCGGCTTGTTTGACTACATCCTGTGCTTTACGGGCAGGAATATTCATTCACAAGGCTGGCGGCCCGGGGCCTCCGGGGGCGGTCTGACCCCTTGGGCTCTGCTGCGGCTCCGGCCCGGCCCCGCGCGGCCCCGCCCTGCCCCGCCCCGCCCGGGCTGTCTGTTTGGAGCGCGGATACACGCGCTGGCCACGCGCTGATAGGAGCCATAGGGCCGCGCTCCCCTCCTCTCCCTTATCAACGCCAAACTTACATCGGGTCTGCCTCGGCGCCCCTCCGCCTTCCCGCCCCGCCCCGCCCCGCCCCGCCCCGCCCCGCCCCGCCCCGCCCCGCATGCTAAGCCCCGGCCCGGCCCGGCGCTGCAGGTCCGTCCTGGACGTAATCAGAGAGTTGGGATCACCGAGTTGGGACGGCCAGGCGAGGCGGGGCGGGCGGACCTCCTGACTCTGGCAGGGCCGTGCGCGGGGCGGGGCGGGGCGGGGCGGGGCGGGGCGGGGCGGTGGAGGTCCGCTGGCTGCGAGGGGCGAGGTCGCGCGCAGGAGCAGGGAAAGGAAGGGTCCGATTCATTGTCGAAGCCAAGCTCGGGACGGATAGAGGGGCGCGCGTGGGCGTTCGGGGCGGGGCGGGGCGGGGCGGGGCGTGGCGGGGCGGGGGCTTCCGAACATATCAGCATACGGAAACCAATGGGTCTCCGGGAGCTGTGTCGTGCTGCAGTAAACACGGGAGCGAGCAGGCAGAGCCTGATAAGATTCGGATCGGAAGAGCGAGGAGGGCGGAAGAGAGGGGGAGGGAGAGAGGGAGAGGGAGCGGGAGAGAGGGAGAGCATGAGCGGGGACGGGCGGAGACGTCACGAGCAGGAAGGCGAGGGTCTGGGCTGGGCTGCATAGGCCGTCCAGGTTGACACGCCGGAAATGACCCCCGCTCGGCGCGCTGCCGGATGCGGCGATAGTGCCGGTGTGGCCCGCCCCGCGCCGGGGGCGTGTGGGGCGGCCGGCATATGCACCTTGATTCTCGCCCAGGGAGGGACGCAGGAGCTCAGTTTTCGTTTGCTACTCACATAGCTTATATCCGCGACTATGCCGCGCACGCGCAAATCTCTGCAAGCCGATACTCCTACGACATTTCAATAAGGCCTTTTCGCACACAATTTGGCACCAGTGCAAATCTCCATACCAAAATATACTTTGGTCATGTTTCCTAAAAAACATAAAAACACCTGCCAATAGTACATTTTTCAAGGATTCGACTGGTGAAAAGTAAATTTGTTGAGAGACACTCGAAATACGGTTTATCTCTGTTTCGGGCGAAAAGGTCTATTTGAGCTCATTTTTCTAGGAAGAAGACTGCCCGGAGGGGTCTGCCTCCTTGCTACGTTTCGAGCCACGTGTTTTTCGGGTCCGCCTCCCTCCCCTGCCCCGCCCTCCGCTCGGGTCGTCCTGGGCCGCAGTCTCGGCCTCTTCCAACTTCCCTCCTGCTTGACCCCTTCCTCCTCCTCCTCCTCCTCCTCCTCCTCCTCCTCCTTCTCCTCCTCCTCCTCCTCCTCCTCCTCCTCCTCCTCCTCGCCGACCCCTATCCTACTTCTTCCCCTCGCGCTCGGCCCGCGCGCGTCGTCCTGATTAGAAACCGAGACGGCTGAGTTTCGAACCAACTTCATCTCACGGCTGACGAGTTTACAGTCAACACGGCGGCGGGCCGGGCCGGGCCGGCCGGCGGCAGCGCCGGGGTGAATGGGGCGGCCAAGAGAGCAAGTCCGGGGGGGGGAGGGGGGGGGGCTGCTGCAGCCGGAGCTCGCCGGGAACCGGTAGAGCGCCCCCCTCTCTCCCTCCGGCCGGTCGGGTTCGCTCCGGCGGTGGACACGGCAGCGGACGTTTCAAATTAAGGATTCACCGCCAGACCCGACCCAATCGTCTTTTCCAACTGGGCGGCAGTGCAGAGCTTTGGGGAGCCCCACTGCACGACGGTGGCCTTGACGACGGCGACAGGGCACGGCACGGCGCGGCACACCCAGTATAAAGTCGCACACTTGCGCGCGCTAGGCTGGAAGCTGCACACACACACACACAAGTGTTGAGCAGTTGAACACTTAACAGTGAGCATTTTCCCGTCGGTTTTTCTAACAGCGTGGGTGCAGCAGCAGTGACCGGCCGGTATGTCGTCTCGGGTCGGAGCAGCGTGCTGCGGGGAGATATGGCCAAGTAGGAAGGAGACTTATCCCACATGTCTCCGTTATTCAAATGGCGGTCTCCTCCTACGCGGCGGCTGGCGCTGCTGCTCAATTCATGGGCGCGGTGCGGCGGGGCCGCCATTGGCATTCCCGCACGGGGGACCCGGATCCACCCCGCGCCGCCCCGCCCCGCCCCGCCCCGCCCCGCCAGTCCGTCCCCTCCGGCCAGGGCCGCGCATACCGCCTCGCAATGCATACAGTTATGTTTGCGGGACGTTTATTATTGCAGCAGGAGTTTGTTCCGTCTGTGATTGGTATTTCATTTTCGAGTTCTCGTAGTATGGCGTACCTTTTATTTTTGTTTGTGCCTCTTCGGCGGTGCGATGCGCACTTCTAATTGTCTTCGTGGATGACATGGGAATCAACACACCTAAGAGTCGATACCTCACTGCGGAAACGGCCTAGTTCGGTCCCGTCCGAAAACCACTCATCCTCTATAGAAATTGTAGAGATAATTATAGAGAAATTCAGTGGAGAATGAGCGGTTTCCCCGCAGTGAGGTATCGAAGTGTGCGAGACATTCACACACTTGGGTTTGCAGTGCGGTTTTGGCACGAGACCTCTCCTCTGCCATCAGTGAGGGCCAGCCCAGCCCGTGCGGCCGCCGACGCCACCGACCTTGACCTAATCCAATTGCCGTCCCCTAACCGCCAAGGTAAACCCCGCCCCGGACAAACACCCTCCCGACCAGACCAGGCCAGGCCGGAGGGAGGAGGTGAGGTGTGCACTCCAGTAGCCCCGCCCCGCCCCGCCCCGCCCCGCCCCGCCCCGCCCCGCCCCGCCCCGCCCCAGCGCCCTCATCAGACTGCGCTGTCCGACCTCAATCCCCGCGCCAGGAGAGGGGGTGGGTCAGGGCAGGTATTGACGAACGAGAGAGCGGAGAGGCAACGGCGAGTAGTGTTGGGCATTTAAGACGAAGAGGTGAATTGAAAACACGTCGGATCCGCATTGAATTTGCAAAAGAGAAATAATAATGTTTGAAATATGAACGAGCATTTTGTTCATTAGTGAAATTGTACTTTAAATCATCAGAAAAAAAAATTCAGGTAGTAGTGTCGTATTAAGAAAATTCAACAAAACCGCGTGATTTCGTTACGGCAGGATAAGGGCGCTCATGCGAGCCCCGTCTCCTGTCGGTGGGTAGCGCGGGGCGGCGTGCAATACCTTCATACTTACGCCCTTGTGGCTGGTCTCTGATCGGACAACCGGCCTAATTGGGCCCCTCGCGCGCGTGGGTGTGGTGTCATGTGCGGCACAGGAAGCACCCCCGCCCCGCCCCGCCCCGCCCCGCCCCGTGTATGGGAGGTGGAGCAGCGGGAGCTCTACGTGCTCTGCCCCTGCCTAACTAGTCTATGCGAAAATGACAGGTGGTTTGGTGGGTTGGTACCTTCTCATGCGCAAGTTTGGGACACGAAACAAATCCATCGTGTTGCGGGTACTGTACGACATCACTTGCTCTTGATTCTGGATAGGGCACACAAAACAACGTTGTAAGCGTTTTACTGACCCTGTCCACTGTTTTCTTAAAGGCGACAAATTCATTACCTTTTGTGGCGACACATTTTGAAAAGGCGACTGCCCTTTTTTGTCGCCTTAAACAAGGCGACACATGGAGATGTCGCCTTAAAAGGCAACAAATTTGTCGCCACTAAAAATCCAGCTCTTATTACATTTAAATTCATATGAACCATTCATAGTAGACCCAAATAAAAAGTAACTGTTTACTTCTATAACAAGAAATAAAAAAGTCTACACAATGAAATACATACATCACTTTTTCGCTGACTTCAATGAAGTAATATACACTGTAATTTTAAAGGAAACACATGTTGCCTTAAATCGGCGACACATTAATGTGTGTCCTTTATCGGCGACACATAAATGTGTTTCCTTTATCGGCGACAATTTTGTCGCCAAAATCTCCGCGTGTCGCCGAAGAAGGTCACATGCGTCTCCGTTTCGGTGACACACGGAGCTTTTGGCGACAAAATTGTCGCCAAAAAAGGTCACACATTTATGTGTCGCCGAAAAGAAGGTCACAAATTTGGGCAGTTTCCTTTTGCGATGTGTCGCCACAAAAGGACACAAATTTGTCGCCCTTTGAGTTACAGTGTATTTATTGCCTAAATAAACTTGTCGCCTCAAAAGGTAACACATGTCGCCTTATCCAATGTGTCGCCCTAAAAAAATAAACGACTTAACTACAAGTATGTCAACGGAAGTATTAGATATATAAAAAATGTTCTGGGTATATTTTTTATCAATAAGGAAACAGCCATTGCTTTTTATAGATGATTCCAATCACATAAAGTAATTGTAATAATAATAATATTTAATATAATAATATTAATTGTTTTACTTTATGTGATTGGAATCATCTACAAAAAGCAAACATGTGTTACCTTTTGAGGCGACAAGTTTATTTGTCGCCTTTAAAAGGTCATATTATGGCCTATATTGGAAGCAAATTTAAGTGTCACCGAAAAGGGTATCATGTGTCACCATTTCTGGCAACAGATTTATGTGTCGCCAAAAAAAGGTGACATGTGTCGCCTTTAAATTTACAGTGTCCTGAAGTACCAGATTGCCAACTAGGATTTTTTTTCTCCTGCCCCGGTGGTACATTTCACAGTTTCTCTTGCTTCCGGCCGGAGGGGCTCACGTCGGGCCGTGCTGCTGAGAGCCGCCCCCATCGGAATACGAAATTATTAAGGCGACCTGTGCAGCGATAGACTCCGGTCACGGCTTGGGGGGCGGCGGGGGAGGGGGCGGTGCAGGGGGCGGTGCAGGGGGCGGCAACAAGTGCGGAGATGGGGGATACGGGTGCGCTCCGGGGGCAAGGCGGCGACAACAGGGGGTGGGGGGGGGGGGGGGGTTAAAGCCTCCCTCCCTCTCTCTCTCTCTAGGGGCGCGCTGCTAGGTTTGGCTGCCTCTCATTTCAGGAAAGACACCATAAAGCTATTACTCGGAGCCCTTATCAGTATTCAGCCGGCTGTGCGAAAGTTGATGCAGTGGCGACCTGGCGCGCTCCGGGGCCGTGCCGCGGGGTCGGGGGCAGACGGGTCGGGCGTGCCCGCGTGGAAAGTGGACCACAGCGACCGCACATCTGTATTGCGATATACAGCGGCTCCCCGCCTCGCCCCGCCACGCCCCGCCACGCCACGCCACGCCACGCCCCGCCACGCCCCGCCCCACCACACCACGCAAGAGAGGCGCACCGCAAACCGAACGCGTGGCGTGGGGACGGCATGCACGTGATTAGTTTTCACCCGTCTCCTGCTGGCTCCTGCTGTCTCCTGCTGCTGGCTCCTGCTGGCTCCTGCTGCTGGCTCCTGTTGGCTCCTGCTGGCTCCTGCTGCTGGCTCCTGCTGGCTCCTGCTGCTGGCTCCTGCTGGCTCCTGCTGCTGGCTCCTGTTGGCTCCTGCTGCTGGCTCCTGCTGGCTCCTGCTGCTGGCTCCTGCTGGCTCCTGCTGCTGGCTCCTGCTGCTGGCTCCTGTTGGCTCCTGCTGCTGGCTCCTGCTGCTGGCTCCTGCTGCTGGCTCCTGTTGGCTTCTGCTGGCTCCTGCTGACATTTTACTGAGTTTAAAATCACTGTTAAAAAAAACTGAAAATTCAGACTAACTTTTTCAGACTAGGCAATCTGAATTGTGTAATCAGAGCAAATGTCTTAAAATTTTTCAGACAGATCTTAGTATTCAGAAAATGTGGTATGAAATTCACTTTTCAGAGTAAATAGTATGAATAAGGCGACTGAGACATGTCTAATTTTCGAGTTCAGAGAATTAAGTATGAAAATTTAGAAAATGTTCTGAAAATGTTGACACTGTGGTCAAATTTTTGGGTGCCTGCAACACTTTTTATTGCAAATTTGTTAAACCGAATTAACACTTTAAAAAATGTTAGGATAATTGCCAAGCAGATTTCCCATCTCTCTATGAAAGGAGCGCTTTAGGAAAATTCCTATAAATTGGGCAATTTGTCATGCATCACAGTGGACGCAAGTAGTTCAGAAGCTAATGCTTTGTAATATTCGTAAGTTTGACGATAAACTTTTCGGAAAAGCTTACTTTCTATAAGTAGTATAAAGGTGGGGAGTGAATCTACGGACTCAACAAATGTGGCCGGAAAGCCACCATGTGGTGGCACAGGGATGCCTGCTGCCCCCGGCCCAGCCGTACATCTGGGAACGCCCAGCCCGGGGTGCGGTCCGGCGAGGGCAGGTAGGATGACTCTCGGACGCCGGAGCGATTCTCCCATCGCGTCTCAGTGGCGCAATGGTATACGTGATGGTATGTCAACTCAGAGGTCCGTGGTTCAACTCCCCATCCAGCAAGGTAAAACGAGTAAGTTTCTACTTAAGACATGAATCTAAAGGGGTGAGAGACAGGAGACGGGTAAAGAGGAAGCAACAAGCCAAATTCGAACAACGGAGACAGGTAAAAAAAATTTTACAGTGTAGTTTTCAGACAAAGAACTGAATTGTAATTCATAGTAAGTAGTCTGAAATTTTACTCTGAAAATTCATACCTCTTTTTCAGACTAAAAATTAGTCTGAATTTTCAGATCAAAGTATGTAATTTTGCTTCCTACCCATTAGTCTGAATTTTCAGTAGATATTTTTTAACAGTGATGCATTTTTGTCGTATAATAATGTGTTTGGAAAATGACTGGTACGCAGGGCGTACACTGATTGGAGGCAGTCAGGTACCCCTCGGACAGACCGGTCCGAAAACTAAAAGCAGCAGTAGCAACAGCAGCAGCATGGGGATAGAAAAGTCATTAAAAACACAGAAAGCTAAGGCCGGCGTGGCATTGGCGGGTGCCGTCCTGTACGGGGGGCAGGGGGGTGGTGGTGGTATACGCACATGCAAGCGTCTCTTTAAGCCCCACAGCGCGTGAAATATCTCCGCCTTCGGGGGGTGGCGCACGGGGCGGGGCGGGGCGGGGCGGGGCCGGGAGGGTAGGCCGGCGCGGTGGGTTCTGCCGCTGCCGAGCGAGCGCTGCCGGGCTTTGCCGCACAATGTCGCTCCAAATATCGGATATGCCGGCGGGAAATTATTTCGCCATAAAGCCGAGCGACGGCGGCACGGGGGGCGTAGGCGGGGCTGCTGGCCGGCGGGGCGGGGCGGGGCCCGGGGCCGCGCCTGTCCCCATTCATTCATGTCATTGGGATTCACCAGATTCCGAGAGGCGGCAGCCTTTCTCGTCCTCCCTCTCCTGTTTCTCTTGCTCCCCACTCTCTCTCTGCTCTTTCTTTCTCTCATCTCTCTCTCTCTCTCTCTCTCTCTCTCTCTCTCTCTCTCTCTCTCTCCCTCTCTCTCTGTCTCTCTCTCTCCCTCTCTCCCTCTCTCCCTCTCTCCCTCTCTCTCTCCCTCTCTCCCTCTCTCCCTCTCTCTCATCTCTCTTCTCTCTCTCATCTCTTTTCTCTCTCGCTCTTTCGCTTCCTTTACTCACTATCTCTCTTTCTCTCTGCTGTGTTTGGGTGTGAACACAGTTTGAGCGCCAGTCTGTTGGACGTTTTAGATGTCGCGAGAGGAGGGAAAAAGGTGGAGCAGAAATTATCCGCGCCCCGGCCCGCGCCTTGCGCCATGCCTCTAGCCGCTAGCTGGCGCAAAGTCTGAGCGCCATCGCCATCAGCTACCCTCTGTCTGTCTGTCTGTCTGTCTGTCTGTCCTGCCAATCCTCTTGTTTTAAAGCTGGGTGACCGGACCGGCCGCCTCCCACCGACCGTCGCGGAGTAATGGACGGACTGCAAAGTTTTAGCGGATCAGGCGTGGAATGTATTTCTAGCATGTGTGGGTGGTGGGCCCGGCCCCCGCCGGCCCGCCCCGCCGGGCTGCCTCGGCCCACGCCCGGCCCAGCATACATAAACATGGCAGCAGGGAGGGGGCGGCGCCGGCTAGATAAATGTAGGGGAGCATGTAGGCGTTCAAATTAGGCAGACTCGACTCGACTCGCATCGAGCAGTTGGTTCTGCTAACACGCTGCCGCCCGCCCGGCCCGAGAGGGGGGGGGGGGGGTTGGAAGTTACGGGGGAGGGGGTGTACGGGGAAGGAGGACAGAGGGGGAAGGGGGTAGCTGGAAAAGTGGGCGAGGACAAGGAGGACGCTATAAGAAGTGAGGGGTAGAGAGAAGGGGTTGAGAGCGATTTCCGGGTAAAGCTTATTGGTTTGCTTTGCTAGGTAGTGCGGAGATGGTGAGGGAGAGAGAGAGGGGGTAGGGTACCCGACAGTTCTTTTCCTGAATTTGGTTGCATTCCAGCGAGAGCGGCAGGGGGTCCAGGCCCCGCCCCGCCCCGCCCCGCCCCGCCCCGCCGCGGCGCTCCCAAACGACTGGCAGCGGCCCAAGTTCATGAGGCATGCTAACAGACAGCGGGAGCATTCACTTGCGTCACCTGCGGGCTTTTCCCAGGAGCCCGAACAAACAGTTCCACGGGCAAAAGGAAGAGGGGAGGGAAAAAGCAGGAGAGGGGAAAAAATATTTCCTCGTTATAGAGGCGAAAGAGCGCCTTTGTCTGTGGATTTTCTGTAATTTATAAGATTTCTGCAGGCCAGTTGTGAGTGTGCCGTGTCCCTCTGATTCGGTGTCTTTATCATCTTGTCCAGCATCCTTGCCTACTCGCATTGGCCTGGCCTACGCTACGCTACGCACTGTGAAACATAGTCGCAGGTTTACGGGAAAATTTTTCACGAAGTGCAGTTGTAAAATTACAATTGCGAATCGTAAAATTACAAGCACTACAGGTCGGCTTGAAATTCATTCACGAGCAATAAACGTCCGTCGTAAATATTTCGTAAATTGTAATATACAAAATTTATCGTAAATCTACAAAGATATTTTTTCATATTTACCGAGCTTGTCTTCATTGCACTTTTTTTATTTCTGTTTCAGGTGAGTGTTGCAGTAATGTGATCCGCACGCCGGCCGGGCAGGTCGGTAAGTACGCAGCTCAGCTGCATCCAGTCTCCTCGCAGTGACAGACAAGAACTACTTGTTTACCCCGACGGAGGGCGGGAAAGTATGATGACTCTATCCCTATATCTGTCTGTCTCTTGTTTTCTGTTTCTCGTTCGCTTCTTCATCTTCCACTGTCCTTCTGTTCTGGTGTCTCTATCTTCTTTTCCAGCATCCTCCCGCTCTCTCTCTCCCGCTCTCTCTCTCCCTCTCCCTCTTTCCCTCTCTCTCCCTCTGTCCTACCCTGGCTGCACCACCACGCCCCGCCACGCCCCGCCACGCCCCGCCACGCCCCGCCACGCCCTCTACTCGCGAACCAAACGACACTCAACAGTGTTGCAAGGCGGACCCCGTGGCAAGATGCCAGCGCGGACGCCAGCATGCGAGCGTGGCGGGGCGGGGCGGGGCGGGGCGGGGCGGCCGGGGGCGGGCGATGTGCATATCGAAGCAGGTCAAGTGTTGTGTGTACGTGCGACACTGTGCGGATCGTATAACGGCTTTTGCCAGGCAGGGCGCACCACTTCCACCGCACTAAGGCACTGTGAGAAATTGTTGTAGATACTTACAGCGAAATTTTCCACGAAGCATGCTGCAAAATTACAATTCAAAATTGTAAAATTACAAAGCACTAAGTATCGACTTCATGAATTGAATTGACAAATATTTCAAAATTGTAAAATTACAAAGCACTAAGTATCGACTTCATGAATTGAATTGACAAATATGTGTATGAGCTGTCGTAGATTTATAGCGTATAGAACATATAAAACGAGAAATTACAGAGTAAATCATAATAAATCTCAGGGAAATTTGTCACAGCGGCCGCGCTGCGAGGTGGTCGTTCCCTCCCGTTCCCTCCCGCCCCCCCCCCCCTTTTTTTCGCTCTCTCACGCTCTCTCGTTCTCGCTTGCTCTCTCTCGCTCTCGCTTGCTCTCCCCCTCTCCCCCTCTCTCCCTCTCTCCCTCTCCCTCTCTCCCTCTCCCTCTCTACCTCTCCTCTCTACCTCTCCCCCTTTCTCTCTCCCTCTCCCTCTTTCTCTCTCCCTCTCCCTCTCTCCCTTTCCTTCTCTTTCTCTCTCTCTCTCTCTCTGCTTCCCACGCCCGTCGCCTGTCACCGCAGCACAACTAGCCCGTTCCATCCCAGTCCCTGCCCGGCCCGGCCCCTGAGCTGTCCCTGCGGTCACGTCCGCCCGGCCGGGCGGGGCGGGGCGGGGCGGGGCGGGGCGGGGCAGGGCAGGGCCTCCTCAGTGACCATCGTACTTTTATGCCCCTCCGGTCTGTTACTTACTGGCGCCCTCCCTCCCGCTTTCTTCCCCACCACCTACCTCTCTTTCCTCCTCGCTTTCCTCTTTCCCTCCCTGGCACGGCAAAACAAATGTCCGGGTTTCCCAGGCGCTTTTTGAACTTTCCAGGCGCGAGTCTGGGTTTGGCAAATTATTCCCAGGCGCACCCTGGGTCTGGCGAACTGTTCCCAGGCAGCGCCTGGGAATCGTGTGGCAAACGGCTCTTTTCCAGGAAGCGCCTGGGATATACTTTCCGTTTCCAGCTCCGCGCCTGGGAATCGTGTTCAAAGCGGCTTTCTCCCAAACCGCGCCTGGAAAATCGTGCTGAGTGCCCAGGAACAGACGCAAATCTACTTGCCACATATAGTGGTCACGCCCAGACCTAACTAGCCTAGCTAGCCCCTGTGTTCTCCTGAGATCCTGGCACCAAGCGGCTTTTCCTTGACGGCGTCGTGGACGCTATCCGAGGCAGTCGCCGAGGGGTGTCCTGATGACCCGCAAAAGAGTAAATGTTTTCCTCGTGTATTCGACCTGCTGAATTCAGCGCCGAAAACCGTTTTTCTCTGCGTCATCCGGTTCCGGAGATACGAGGACGTACCACGACGCACCACGTGCTTCCCGGTGAGGATACGTTAAAATTTTGTAGGCCAAAGTGGACCTGGCGCCATTCTCCTTATGTATCCAGGACTTCTGACTTCGCCGTTCGATTCTATAGGTTGTCGGCCATCAGTAGACACCTCGTAGACCCTTGCTCAACCTGGCATCTGACTTTGACGGGGTCCTGGACAGAATGACTACTGAGTGACTGCTCTGAACAGCGTACAACACGCCATCAAAGTCGGATGCCAGATTGTGCAAGGGTCTCCGAGGTGTCTACTGATGGTCGATATATCGTTATAACCTATAGGATCGAACCGCGAAGTCAGAAGTCCTGGACACATAAGGAGATAGGCGCCTGGGTCACTTTGGCCTACAAAATTTTAACGTATCCTCACCGGGAAGCACGTGGTGCGTCGTGGTACGTCCTCGTATCTCCGGAACCGCGGATGACACAGAGAGAAACGGTTTTCGGCGCTGAATTCAGCAGGTCGAATACACGAAGAAAACATTTACTCGTTTGCGGGTCATCAGGACACCCCTCGGCGACTGCCTCGGATAGCGTCCACGACGCCGTCAAGGAAAAGCCGCTTGGTGCCAGGATCTCAGGAGAACACAGGGGCTAGCTAGGCTAGTTAGGTCTGGGCGTGACCACTATATGTGGCGAGTAGATTCGTATCTGTTCCTGGGCACTCAGCACGATTTTCCAGGCGCGGTTTGGGAGAAAGCCGCTTTGAACACGATTCCCAGGCGCGGAGCTGGAAACGGAAAGTATATCCCAGGCGCTTCCTGGAAAAGAGCCGTTTGCCACACGATTCCCAGGCGCTGCCTGGGAACAGTTCGCCAGACCCAGGGTGCGCCTGGGAATAATTTGCCAAACCCAGACTCCCGCCTGGAAAGTTCAAAAAGTGCCTGGGAAACCCGGACATTTGTTTTGCCGTGGGTACTTTCTATCTTCGCTTCTTGTATTTCTCTCTCACTCGACTCCCAGTGCCTACCTTGCCTTCCTCTCTCTCTCTCTCTCTCTCTCTCTCTCTCTCTCTCTCTCTCTCTCTCTCTCTCTCTGTCTCTCTCTCTGTCTCTCTCTCGCTCTCTCACGCGAGGTGCGAGCGCCCTGCTCGGCCAGCAGCAGCGGCAGAGCGCTGGGCGCGCCCGGAGATTTCTGTTGTAAATTTGCATGGCAGAGTACGGCGGCAGGAATATGGAGCAGCCCGAGAGGGAAAACGACAAGGATGGGGGGAGGCGTCGGGAAAATAACAGGTATTCCGTCGGGACTGTCAGTGCTGCCATCTGAGTACTGAGAGGTACCCGTCCCTCCGCACCCGTGTCCGCCCCGCCCCGCCCTGCCCCGCCCTGCCCCGCCCTGCCCCGCCCTGCCCAGCTGGGGGACCGCTCCGCATATTTTGCGCCGGCGGGGATTTTTCGTCCCCACGGCCTTGTCACAACGCACGCGGCCCGGCCCGGCGCGTACCTGACTTGCGCGGCAAGTCACCCGTTTCTTTTAGAGAAAATGGAGCGGGAAGGTTTCTCGTGCGGTGGGCATGTTTGGGCGGAGCAGGAGGGAGAAAAAAAAAACGTGGAGAGAGGAAGGATGGCATGCCAGATCCGGCCTCAACGGACCTCTGTCTTGCGCGCGGGGGCGGAGGGGACAGACAGCAAGGGTAGTGGTAGGGGGTGCAGGATTCTTCATGGACAGTGGGATGTCTTGGCATGGGCGAATGATGGCAAACATTAACTGGAAACTTGTGTAACGAAATGGCAAAGCCAAGGAGATGTTTTGCCGACTTGGAACTTGACCAGGGCTGCTGACAAATGAGTACCTCCGGTCGTCCCGCCACGCCACGCCGCGCCACGCCACGCCCCGCGGGGAATGTAGGCCACGGCTATGATAGTGCAGGGATATACAGCGGCGGGTGCAGCATCGAACGTCATTTATTCAGAAATATCTGCGCGGGCAATACAGATGCACGCATGAAAGAGTGAAATTACTTGCGACGAAAACTTAAACCAAGGGTTAATAAAGATGTACGCTCCGGGTGTACTCAGAGCAAGTGAACCGTAGTTGTGGGAAACAAAATTTACTTCCTGAAATCCACTAATTTTTTGTACCCTCCTTTTTCACTTAAGTTTGTGAATTTTGCCCCCACCCCACACCCATCCCCCCCTTGAACTAAATGGTTTCCTGGCTGTGGAAAGCTCGTTGCTGTGTTGTGCACGGTAGAAACTACGACCATGTTAGAAAAACCAAGATGTTACAATGTGTTTTCTCCATATGAAAATCCTGGCTGCCATTGGAAACCTGGACGAAGTTTTCACCGTGTGGGTCTGCCGACTCACGCGTGTGGTTCTTTTGTTCACACAACTATGCGCTGTATAGCACGAAGCTTGCTGAAAAAAAAAAAAAGAAAGAGAACGGATGATGAACGCCGGTGGGCTGTCTCTGCACGATGCCGCCGGCGGACAGCTCGGGGAAGGAACCTGTCGTGCCGGTGTCAGCAGCTGTCGGGGAAGTCCCATCGGGACCCGCGCGGCGTGCGGGGGCGGGGGTGGAAGGGGCGAGGAGGGTCGGGAAGGGCAGGAAGCGGGGGTGGAGAGGGGGGAGGGGGCAGTATCGCCCACTATTTAGTGGAAGCGTCCGGACGGCACCCAGAGGGCCACTTGCCTCGTATCGCGCCGCTGCCGGCCTGATAAAGCCCTTCAAAACCGCCCCTCGCCTTCCTTCCCTCCTGCGTGCATCTTTCCCCTTCCCTTTCTCTCTCACTCCACGGGCTTAGGAGCCGAGTTGAGCAGGAGAGTGCGAATAAGAGAGTGTAAGAATGAGAGAGTGAGTGAGAGGGGGAGTGGGAGGGGGAGTGAGAGAGAGGGAGTGAGAGAGGGAGGAGTGAGTTAGGGAGGAGTGAGTTAGGGAGGAGTGAGTTAGGGAGGAGTGAGAGAGGGAGGAGTGAGAGAGGGAGAGAAAGAGAGAGAGAGGATGTGAGAGAGGGAGAGATCCACGGCGGGTCTCCTCTGCGCCCCGGGCTGCACGGCGGCGGTGCGTACGACGCGGCGCCAAAAGCGTTCTTGATTTAGGCGGCCAGTGTCGTATTTTTGAGCTCTTTCTGGAGCGGGACCAAAAGTAGCGTCCGAGAGCATGGCGCGCTCCGCTATTGTGTCTGCGCGGACTCGACGGGACGGTGTTGCGTCCTTTTTCTGCTGGTCCTCGAGGCGTGAGGGGCGTCCAGGCCCTGCAGCAGGCCACAACAGGAGGCGCGGGGGCGGCGTGGCGTGGCGTGGGGTGGGTGTGTGTTTTTTTTTCGGTTTGTCTGGATAGCTTTATTGACGACAGGTTCAACAAAGCGCTTGGCCGGTCGGGCCGGGCAGGGCTGGCGGTGGCAGTGCGGGGCCCTCGGACATTTCACAATGGTTGCGCGTGCGCGCGCGCGGGGCGGGGCGCGGCCCCGCGTGGAGTAAAGGGCTGGCCCCAAAAAACCCTCTCTCCACCTCGCGGCGCGGACCGCCTCGCAACGCCCCGCCCCACCCCGCCCCGCCCCACCCCGCCCCGCCCCACCCCACCCCGCCACGCCACGCGCCCCGCCCCGCCACACCACGCCGGAGTATTTGAAAGGAGTTTCCGCAGTGGAAGAGCCGGACCGCGCTCAGGAGCGGCAGCGGCCCTGAGTGGCGAAACATGTTCCTTCTTCGAGTGCCTTCCCTGCCACCCGCGCGCGACTCCCGCTCCCCTCTGTCCCTTCTCTCTCTCTCTCTCTCTCTCTCTCTCTCTCTCTCTCTCTCTCTCTCTCTCTCTCTCTCTCTCTCTCTCTCTCTCCCTCTCCCTCTCTTCCTCCGCCCCCGCTCAGCCCCGTTGCGCGCGGCCGCTCCCCCTCCGTAGCGTGCAGGCCGCATTTAAAAGCCCTATTTGCTGCCAATTTGGGCCCCGGGGTGTACTACCCGGGCGATAGCCCAGAGCGGGCCGCACCGCGCTCACTTTTTATCGGGGCGATACACGGACAGTGTAGGGGGCGGTGGCGTCTGAGGCCGGAGCAACTGATTTGCCCTCAGATTTGTTTGAGAGGTCAATGTCGATCAGCAGCGAAGCAAGAAAAAAGTGGTTTCATCGGAATCGTGTCGGGTGAAAAGGAAACAAAAAATATTTGTTTCCATTTATTATTTTTTTATTCGTTTTGATGGTACTTTGTACAGCGCGACCAATTTCACTAGTCGTGTTTTTTATTCTTTTTTCTTGCCAAACACTAACCGGGGTGTAACATTGAACCAAAGTGGGGCAGGATGGCGCGATGCGCCTGACCCGTGCCCCCCCTCCCCCCCTCCCCCCTCCCCCCATTAGGTGCGACACACTGAAATGGAAATGTATCGACCCCCCGCGCATCCACAAGCGTAATTTGGTGCATGCAATCCCAAATACATAATGGTTTCGTGTCCCCCGACCACCTCCACCCCTTTTACCCCTACTCACTCTGGTTCCCTCTTTACTCGTTTTATTGCAAGGTGAAAATTCGTTCGTGATTAATTTTTGTTTTTGCGAGCAGCAGATTTTCATCGAGTCCATTATCGCCAATTACTGGCGAGGAGGGGCGGACGGCGGCGCGCGAGCGAGCGAGTAGGCGTGGCGGGGCGTGGCGGGGCGTGGTGGGGCGGGCTGAGGCGGGCCCGGGGCCGGGCGGGGCGTGGTGGGGCCGAGGCGAGGTGGGGCGGGGCGAGGCGGGGCGGGGCCACTCGCACGGCGGAACATGCACTCCAGAGCGGTGCTAAAACTGCGAGAGCTAAACGGCTGCAGCTCAGCTTGAATAAACAGCGCTACGGCTCGTTGGCCCCCCGACCCGAGGCCGGCCCGACCCCGGTGTGCCCCTTCCTCCTGGGTACCCCATTCTGCCGAAAACCTCTTGCTTCGCGCGGAGAATTACCGCTCGCGTGGGGGGAGGGGGTGGTGGTCGCGCGAAATGTGAAAAAAAGGAGAAAAGTCTGCTAAGCGCACAGGTGACGTGTTTAGAGCAGGGCCGAGCTTGGTTTTGTTCACGCGCGGAGGGGGAGGGGGGCTACCCTGGTGTGTGCGGCGTGGGCTGGACTCGCGGTGAAGTCACACTAAGACTCAAAGTATTCCTACCGCATGTTGCGGAGAAAACGAAACAGTGCTGCTGATCCGCCTATCGAAGAGACCTCGGCCAATCTCAGTGCGTATAGGCTGCAGTCGCATCACAGCGCCGTCAACGGGGAAAATTCAAGTTTGAGAGAAAAATCCAGATTGGAATTGAAAGCAGATGATACATTTTGTAGCTACATGTTTATTTTCCATGTACGTTGATTGGCACATTTAATTTCATTCTATCTAGAGTGTCGAGGCTGGAGGGTAGTTCTGACGATAGTAAAAAATAAAATAGGAAAGGTTCGTTTTCATTTTAAAGCTATTAGGGGACGGGGCACGGGTCGCTTAATCCCAAGCGTCCAAAGGTCCGAGCGAGCATTGTTGATCGGCCGTTGCGGCAGCAGCAACTGCAAGGCATTGTCGCGCGACGCGCGAGCGAGGCGAGGCGAGGCGACACAATCCCCCCTGTATATTATTTTGCCACACTCACCACTCGCTTTATGAGAGTACAAGCTAGCTGATACATTATCTTACGTTAATTAATTGTCATTTAAGTTAGCTAGAATGTATCATCTGCTAAAAATCACTCACCTGCAAACGGAGCGATATTCGCACGCTAAGATTTCCAGTGTGCGAGTGCGGCGGTGGGGGTCACGGCTTAATGATCCCTTTCGTGTTCATGACGTCGTAAAAGCCTGCAGGGAGTCGGCACCCCTCCCCTCCCAATCTCTCTCTCTCTCTCTCTCTCTCTCTCTCTCTCTCTCTCTCTCTCTCTCTCTCTCTCTCTCTCTCTCTCTCTCTGGCAGCTGAACTAAGACGTTGGTGGTTCTGGCCGCACCGTTAGTCTGATATGACGCATACGTCGACCGAGGCTGGCCGCGCCGCTCCGGGAGAATGAGCGGCCAGCGGGCTACAGAGAGAGAGAGAGAGAGAGAGAGAGAGAGAGAAGCAAAGAGAGGAAGAAAAGGGAAGTGGACCTATAAAGAAGAGAGAGATGGAGAAAAAGGAGTGGGGGGGAAGGGGCGGGATATGTGTGAAAAACTAGAGAGGAAGCGCGGGAGCGAGAGAAGGAAAGGCAACAGGATGTGGGTGGTGAAATATGTGGGGGCGGGGAGGAGGCGACCTAGACCAAGAAATCCTTACCTACAACGGAACATCTTGCCGCCCGGCCTGCACGAGGAGTGTCCCTCCATACCCTCCTCCCCCCTCCCTTATTACCCCTTTTCTGCTTTTATGTTTGTTTACGCCTTTTTTTCCATTTTTGTTAACGGAGAAGGCTCAAAGGGTTGTGGGTCATCTTTTTCATCTGGTAATTACTGCGCGCCAGGGACGAGGGGAAGGAAGTGTAATTTTTACAAATGTTTTACGCGGGCGTTATCAGGGGCGCCACCTTGGCGCCCCAAGCGCGACCCCCCGACTTCCTCTCTTTCTTTCTTTCTCTCTCTCCTTCATTCTCTCCGTCTGTCTCTCTTTCTCTCTCCCTGCCTCTGCTGCCGCCTCTCTGCAGCTCGACAGAGATGGCATTTTCACTCGTATAGTGCTGCGTGGCATCTTTATGGAGCAACCACGGTCAAAAAGGATGAAGAAAAAAAAGGAGGGAAAAATGAAAACAGGGCAGAAATGTTTCTGAAAATGTCGAGTTTGGTGTCCGGCTCGTGTTGTATGTTGGGTCACAAAGGGGGGCCCGCCCCGCGCCGTGTAAGTGAAGTGTTCCGCTGAAATGAAATTCAATATAGCGCGGGGGGCAATACGATTACGGGCCAGGAAGCCGCTTCTATTACTGTCGTTTGGTCAGGTCAGGCCATAACTCAGTGTTCTGCAATCGGCTCCAGGGGAGCAGCAGCGCGCACGCACACATTGTGTTACACATGAGAGAGAGAGAGAGAGAGAGAGAGAGAGAGAGAGAGAGAGAGAGAGAGAGAGAGCGCCTCCGCTGACTTGGCAAGGTATCCTGTTGGAGAGGAAGAGAGCAGGTTCGGAAGAAGCTGGCTGCTCTTTGCTATCGTCTCTGGCGTGGAAGTCATCCCCCTCCTCTTGGTGCCCCTTAAACCTTTGTGCGCCCCTCACCCCCCACCCCTCTCTCCCTCTCTCCCTCCCTCGTATGTTTTCCTCTCTGGACGCAGACTCAGTCAATGGGATGCCGCACAGGAAATGACTGTCTCTCGAATTAGCATGAGAGCCTGACTCGCTCCCCCAACCCCCTCCCCTCCTCTCTACTCGCCCGCGCACTGATGCATGATACATGGTACGGCAGGAGCATCGAGCCGAGTTGCTCTTCGACGAGGGCTGTGTTTCTGTCGGAAACGTGTGCCGACTTACCCCCCCCCCCCTCCCACTCCCTCGTGTGCGGCACTGTGTTGTGCAGCTGCGTTCGGAAGTAGGCCGCAGCTGTTTGCATTGCGCCGCCCTTTTCCGGGACGGGGCGGGGCCGCTTGTACGTCGAGTCGAGGCCCACGCGGGCCCAGGCGGGCTCTGGTTTGAATATCTCGGAACGGAAGGGGGATCATGGAAAACAATGGGATGTGCACGGCAAACAGCTGGGTGCGAGCGGTACGGCGCGGGCCAGGTGAAAGGTGCAGGACCGGCCGCTGGGAAATGTTCGCCCTCCGGAGCGACTGAAGAGCGGCGATAGCAGGATTCCTGTCGAGTTCTGAACAATGATGAATGAGATAATTCCTCTCTGTATCAACTATTCAAACCGACTCGTATCTCAAGAACTAGTTTTTCGATGTGCAGTGAACTTAAGAAGTCCGCCGGGGAGAACAACTCACCTGGCTAGCCCTTCAGCTTATGGGGGCGAGTTGAAATTCTCCTAAATAAGGGCGGAATGGTGCGAAAGTCCAAGCAAATTTGCAAATTACTTGTAGATAGTGGGGAAAGAGGTGAATTCGAGGTGGGACACCTCGCGATCAGCTAGAATGTTTAGCGAAATGCCGATAACTCTGTAGCTCGCTGTGTTGAGTGGGTTTCTAGCCCGCCCTCCTGTGCTATTGTCTGGTCAGTGCGCTGCGCCGCTGCAGCTCAGGCGACTCTAACCCTCACGCTGGCTGTGCTGCTGCTTTCCGTTGGGTCGGACTGGACGGCCGCCGGTCGGTTCTTTCGGCCGAAATACGAGCAGCGGAGCGCTTGCCGGGCCGGGCCGGGCCGGGCCGGAGCGGCGAGCGGCCGAGTAAATCTCCCTGGACAGCGGGAAGGAAACGGGCGTCGCAGTATAAATTTGCTCTTATCCAAATAACGATCTTAAGAGAGCAGTAACATTTTTATTCACCTCGGCGAGGAGCGAGATGAAAAGTTATCGACCCCTACTCCATCGCGCTGTAGCAGCAGCAGCAGCAGCGGGGTCTTGCATTTTACGCTAATGTGTTTGTTTATTCGTCGTGGAAACAGGTGTGGGTGCTCGACGCCGCGCCGCCGCGTTTCCTCCGCGGTAAGAAATGGGATTATTTCGTTTTTAAAACTCTTGTAAAACTGGGTTTACTTCTTGACTCGACGCGTTTGCCGCGCCGCAATTTCGCTTCGCCACACGTGAAAGACGCGCTTGTTCGGTGGTTGTACGGCGGAGTGCACGGTGCTGATTTCTAGCTGTGCCCCCACCCCTCCCCCCCATGACCCTCCTGCTGATTTCCCCCCACCCCCTCCTCGCCCCGCTCATTTCGACGCCCCCAGGGGACGGCCCCACGTGGCCTGATAATATACTGCAATATTATGTAAATAAACAAGCGCCGCAAAACGCATAAATCCTTGTACTGGAACTCGTCCGCAGAAAAAGTTGGCACGGGGGGGGGGGGGGGGAGGCAGAGAGAGGGCGGGGGTCCTTTCGGCCGCCCGTGCCGTCCCTAGGGTGCGCGCTGAGGAAGTGGGGGGGGGGGTCAACATCCCTCTCGCGACACACCGCTGCTGCCGTCACTTAGGCCCCACTGATCGCAATTATAACGTGCGGGCCCTCGCCCCTGGTTCCTCCCCTCCGCTGCCCTCCCCTCTGACGGCCACCATCCTTCCGCCGCTTCCTGTAGCGACCACTGCTGCTATTTCCCTCCCCTCCCCTCCTCCCCTCCGGGGGAATTACCAGCCGCAGCAGCGGGGCGATGGTGTGCGCCCCGTCGTGGTGCGCAGCTTCTTCTTCTTCTTCTTCTTCTTCTTCTTCTTCTTCTTCTTCTTCTTCTTCACTCTCATGTTCCTTATGGAGAAGTTGTGTGATAATGTATTTGTGCATTGATAAGGTACCAGCGATATTGTAAACAGGTACCGATAAATTTATTGAGAGCGAGAGAAATTTGACTCCTCCATTTACAGTGTGGGGCGACTCGCATACGCACCACGCGCTCCACCCTCACGCACCCTCCCCATGCTCTCCCCTCTCTCTCTCTCTCTCTCTCTCTCTCTCTCTCTCTCTCTCTCTCTCTCTCTCTCTCTCTCTCTCTCTCTCTCTCTCTCTCTCCCTCTCTCTCTCTCTCCCTCTCTCTCTCTCTCTCTCTCTCCCTCTCTTCCTCGCACCCACATACGCACAGACCCATCCCACCTCGTGCATTATGAAGCGTTCCGCCCCGGTGAGTATCACCGCTCCTTGTTTCTGCAGCAGTGCAGTGAGTCCGGGCTGCGACTCGCACGCACCGTGTCTATACATCTGCGCTCCCTCCTCTGCAGCGCCGTGACGTTTCCCTCCAAGCTCATCTCAATGATCTATTCCTCGGCTCATGCATCTCACCCCTTGTGACGAGCCTTTCAATCACTGTGAGAAATATTTGTAAGAGTTACGGGAAAATTTTCCATGAGAAATGTCGTAAAGTTACGATATCAAATTGTAAAATTACAAAATTTTAAGGACACTTGGTATCGACTTGTGATTCTTAAACGAGCACAAATAGGCTATCGTAAATTTACGATTTCGATCGTAAAATTACAACACCGTTTGTAAATCACAAACTACGAAAAAAGTCGTAAACTTACAGAGATATTTTTCACAGTGATAGTAAAATTTAGCACTGACTTTTTTTTGTCGTCATGTGGTGACGTCTTTCAGTGTTTCAGTGTGATTACTAGAGATGAGCGAACATGTTCGCAGTCGAACGAACTCGAACGAACAGCGAACTGTTCGTGTTCGTTCGAACACGAACGCAAGGTGTTCGGATCCGAAATGTTCGTGGACTGATCGAACAAATTTTCGTCGCCGAACAAAACCGACCTGGTCAATACCTCTCTAAATTTTCGAAAATGCCGGTGAGAAGCGCGCGCGGAAAATGCCGCTCTCTGATTGGTCGAGCGCTGACCTGCTGTTGGATCTTCCCTCCCCCACCGCACCCTCCCTTTCCCGCCTCTCTCTCAGCTGATCACGGTGTTTAAGTTCCACTTCTATACATCAAATGGTGTATAGTGTCAACTATTCATCACTACATATTTAACAACTATGCACTTCGTAGATGTTTAGATGTTAAACGTTTCGTGATGTTTAGAAGTATGCATTTGGACGAGGCTTTCCATGTCAAAGCATAGGGATGCGACGACATCCCAAGTGTTTAGTCAACTATACACTTGCTAAATGTTTAAGAACTATACACCAACTAATGTTTAGTTAGAACTGTGCATGACATAGTGTTTAAGTATTATACATTAGGAGCTATGCATCAAGTGGTGTATAGAACTAAACATTTGTTTTACCAGTGAATGCTAATTACTAATATACCAAAGGTAAATTGAAAAATGTGACGGAAAGCTACATTTTAGACAGAATAGGTAAAAAAATATTAATTGTTCGTGTTCGTTCGAATATGAACGGTAGTTTGTTCAGTTCGGTTCGTTCGAAGAGAAAAATGGTTGTTCGTGTTCGTGTTCGTTCGAAGAATTTTAGACCAATTTTGTTGGAGTTCGTTCAAATTCGAACTGGCCTGTTCGCTCATCTCTAGTGATTACCTCAGTCAGGCTACCCTCGCTTTGAGCACAGTGTGGCAGAGTGAACAACCGATTCGACCTTTGACATTCGGTCGGGGCGGTGCGGCCGGTGGTCACTGCGACTCGCCGCCAGCCCGACGCGTATATCGGCGCAAACGGCCCCAGCCAGCCCGCCTCTCGGGGCCCAAATGGACCAGCGCGTCCGATGTGACCGCTGCCATCCGCGCTACCCCCTCCCCCCTCCTCCTCCTCCTCCCTCATCGCCTCCGCGTGTTTCTCCCTCCCGGCTTTCCCTCGTTTTATTTTTGACACCCCGCCTTCGGATAGCTAATAACATTTCCAAGTCGAAATAAATCGCCTCGACGGGCCAATAAACTTTTTTTTCCCCCCGCTCTCTCTGCTTCTTCCCTTCTGGAGCCGCGACTCAGCAGCTTGTTCACAGACCGCGCCGCGTCCGCGACCGAATTTGCGAGAGGCGGCTCCAGGACTGTCTGATGAGGGACGCCGCCTTTTCCCTTTAGAATGTAATCGAGTGTCGGGGAAAAAAAAATAATCTTTTTAAAGGTAAGTCGCCGAATACAAGACGCGGAATTAACACCGCCGTAATTGCATCCCGAAATGATCTCGAAGCACATTCAGCCCGCCGGTAGTTCCCCGGCGGCCGCTAAGCTCCCCTGTTTGACGGGATCTTATTGCGCGGGCCCGGTGGGGGGGTGGGTCTGTGAACACCGCGATGATGGTCTGCGGGATGAGGATTTGGAGATGAGACGGTCTGCAGCGGCGCCGTGTCGTGTCCTGCCTCGGGATGAACTGTTGCGCAGGGAGCTGCGATAGTACCTCTGAACCAACCAGGTGCGGTCCACCGGGGCGGCTGCGGGCGGGTTGCTCGTTTGAGATGAGTTACTTATTCAGCCGGGGCCTGGGAGCGGAGCCCAGTTCAGGGAGAGAGAGAGAGGGACAGGGACAGAGAGAGAGAGAGAGAGAGAGAGAGAGAGAGAGAGAGAGAGAGAAGGAGGGCAGACGGGTAGATCCTCCGGCCCTAGGAGCTGGCTGCCGGTCTCGCTGCCACAGCTCCGTCTTTTCTTTTTTCTCTGATTCGTGTTCGGCTCGGGTCGGATGAGTCGGGCGCGTGACCCACCCTCCGCCCTACAGCACCTGCCGACAAACAGCATTTTTTCCCGTTTTTTCCCTTCTTTTGAGACGCATGGAATTGTAGTTTTCACTGCGGTGACCGCCTAGGTATGACACGTCGAAAAACTGAAGTTAAGTGAATTTTCATTCACTTACCTATTAAACAGTATGACTTTCCTAGGAATTTTGAATCTTTGAAAGAACCGAGTGGTCACTTTTTCATATTGCGCGACATGACGGGCCCCCTTTTGGATTTTCGGATCCCCATAATGCACCTTAAAGAATGAGTAACACGTGTCAGGCCAGGTCCGGGCCGCGGCTGTCGCGCGCCGAGGTGAGATAGTTGTGGAAACGCCCTCGGGCTGCTCTGACAGGTGTCCAAGGTCGTCTCAAGGTCGCGCGCGGAGGAGGGCGGTAGAGGGCTCTGATAGAACCAGACGATCCCAAGTGGTCCGACGCGGCCCGTATCACCCTACCACGAGACATACCCTGCTCAAACAAAAAATAAAACAAAAACAGTTTATATAAATCCTGAAAACGGCTGTGCGCTGGGCGGGTTGTGTCAAGGGCACTGTGCCGCTGGTGCCACGGGTGCGGTGGGGTATTGGCGCAACATATGTCCTCGTTTCGTGTTTTATTTTATCGTCTTTTTTTTTTTTTTTCAAGCGTGTCGAGATCCCGCGGGAGGGTGCAGGCGCGCGCTGCAGGTACTTTAGCGGCGTCAGCGCTACATGTGTAGTGCAGCGCCGGCTCGGATCGTGATACGTCGCGAAGGGCCCGCGAGGGATGGAGAGAGAGAGAGAGAGAGAGAGAGAGAGAGAGAGAGAGAGGGGGAGGAGGCGGCCCAGGGGAAAGATGGGGGGGGGGCGGGGCAAGGTCAGGGAGAAACACGATACGGCCTGTTAGCCTCTCGGTGCGGCCCAGAGCTGTGCACCTCTGTGTGTGTGTGTGTGTGTGTGTGTGTGTGTGTGTGTGTGTGTGTGTGGCGCCAGAGGAAGAGAGTAGCCGTATGAATGTTCAGGTATATTGTTGCTGTGCTAGTGCAGCCAGCAGAAAAATAGGCAAAGAATTGCGCAAATCGAAAATATTTTTTCACAGTGTATACAAAAATTGATACAATAGACCTAAGCTCGGCATAAGGGCCGAAGGCGTCCGTGGCTGTAAGTGTATTGCACTGCGCACACGGTGGCATGAGGTGGGACTCTGCTCCCGCACAACCTTGAGGTGCTTCTCGCCGACCTTGCAGTATACAGTCGGCACGGGGTGGGACTGGTTGTGGCAGCACTGGGGTGACAGCCGTGGGGGTTGCGGCACTGGGGGCGGTGGCACTGGGGGTAGTGGCACTGGGGGTGACAGCACTGGGGGTAGCAGCAGCACTGGGGGTGGCAGCACTGGGAGAAGCAGCACTGGGAGTGGCAGCACTGGGGGAAGCAGCACTGGGAGAAGCAGCACTGGGAGAAGCAGCAGCACTGGGAGAAGCAGCAGCACTGGGGGAAGCAGCACTGGCGGAAGCAGCACTGGGAGAAGCAGCACTGGGAGAAGCAGCAGCACTGGGGAAAGCAGCAGCACTGGGGGAAGCAGCAGCATTGGGGGTGGCAGCGGCCGGCAGCGCCTGGGACGACACGGCCAAGGCTGTTCGGTACACAGCCGCGGTGTGGGTTAGAGCCTGAATAATGATTGCCTCCAGGCGGGGCGGGGCGGGGCGGGGCGGGGTGGGGCGGGGCGGGGTGGGGCGGGGTGTGCGTGAGGGCCTCACATGCCGCGGTCAGATTACTCCGCCCTGTTTTATTCATCCCCACGGTGATTAGCCCCTCAGACCGGCACATGTATGTCGGGATCAGTCGAGGCCATGTGTAATCCCTCCCCGCCCCCCCCCCGCCCCGCCCCGCCCCGCCCCGCCCCGCACCGCCCTTGCTCCTAAATTGGAAATGATATCTGGCACACGGGCAGGGCGCGCTAACCTCTCCGCGCGCTTTGGCTTTGGTGTTTTCCATTCCAGCAGGTCGGCGGGGTGGGGCGGGGCGGGGCGGGGCGGGGCTATATCACTGTCGCTCCTCCAGGCCGAGCCGCCGCGCCGGCGGGGCGTCGACCCCACCACGCCCGCACCTGAGCATGCCGCGCCAAAAGGGGCGGGGCGGGGCGGGGCGCGGGAGGACTCTTGACAGGATAAAATTGTGTAATTTGCGGGCGTTCTCTAGAGATAGGAGCAAAGACGCTGCTGGGCGCGGGGCGGGGCGCGGGGCGGGGCGCGGGGCAGGGCGGGGACACACGCGCGTGAGTGACAGAGTCGGAAGTGCGACAGACTGAGACAGAAGTAAATTCCGTGCTCTGGAGGAATGCTATCTCATTTCCCGTGGTCGCGTTTTGCCTTCTTTTTGCATCCCAAATGAAGAGGATTTTTTTTCCTCCCCCAAGCCCTTGTTCCTTGTTCGTCCTTTCCCCAGGAGAGTGCGAGAGCTGCCCGCCCTTTGCTCGCGCCCGCGCCTTCGCTCTCTCTCTCTCTCTCTCTCTCTCTCTCTCCCTCTCTCCCTCTCTCTCTCTCTCTCTCTCCCTCTCTCTCCCTCTCTTCCCCCCTCTCTCTCTCTCTCTCTCTCCCCGTTTCACTGCAGCGCCATGCTGCCTCCCTCTCATTCCCGACCTTCACACCTGCTTCTCTTGATGCGCCCTCTTACATCCTCGCCTTGGCCCCCGTCCCTTGCGCTCTAAAATTTCCAACACGACACTTCCGGGCGGGTTTCGCTCTGACGCGTACACCCTTCAGGCAGCAACCACTTCCTCTCCTCTCTCTCTCTCGCTCTCTCTCTCTCGCTCTCTCTCTCTCTCTCTCTCTCTCTCTCTCTCTCTCTCTCTCTCTCTCTCTCTCTCTCTCTCTCTCTCTCTCTCTCTCTCTCTCTCTCTCTCTCTCTTATCTTCCTCTGCTCCTCACGCACCTGGGGAAACATTGAGAGGACGACCCATGTCAGTTTTTGCCGAGTGACGATGTCGCTGCGCGCGGGCGGGCTGGGAGGTGGGGGTAATACATTGGTTTCAATCCCAGCGCGTACGATCATCTGAGGTGGATAGTGGGGGAAGGGGGGGGGGGGGATAAAAAAAAGCCCTCAGCCGTGCCGCGGCTGCAGCCGCAACCCTTTGAGCCCCGCGGGCCCAATACAATGATTTGCATTGCCATGCGTTCCATGCGATGAATCTCAAGCAGCGGATCACACCGCCGCCTGATCCTGGAGCCCTTATGCCGCGGCAGCCGCACGAAACACCTTACGTTCGCCCCACTGTGCGCCCCGCCTCGCCCCGCCCCGCCCCGCCCCGCCCCGCCCCGCCCCGCCCCAGCCAGAGTGCCGCCAGGGCGCGCCACCTGCAGGACTGTGTCTATCCCTACCGGAGATCCCCTCGATCTCTCACCTTTCTGCCCTTGCCCTCTCTCAGCCCTCTCTCGCATTGCACTCTTAAACCGAATGCACACCATACCTCCACATCCCTCTCTCTCTCTCTCTCTCTCTCTCTCTCTCTCTCTCTCTCCCCCTCCTCCTCTCTCCCTCCCCTCTCTCTGTTTAATTTAATCAACGCCCGCAAACCACCATGACAGCTGAGACATTTAATAATAAAACTATAAATATGCCCTTTCTCTCTTCTACTTGACAAAAAAAAATAAAATACGGTATAGCAGTCTCGAACTCCAGACGACGGCAAGGGTCCCGCGCTGCAAAGCTGTCATTGTTTGACGTGTCTCGCCAGTCTCTTTCTAATCTGTATTCTTTTCTTTCCCTCTGCTGCAGGTGAGTCGGCGGCTGAAGCTCTGTGTCGGGGACGAGACTGTGCGGCGCGGGCAGTGCGGTGAGTGAAACAGTATAGTGACGCCTTTCAGTTGACCTCGGCGGGAGGGCGGGCGTCCGAGGGGCGTCCTTGGCGTTTAGCTAGCTGCCGGCTGGGTCGCCGAGATGTACTCTAAGCGTCGAAGCAACCAATGCATTACAAATGCCTCTGAAACGAGTCGGCTGGCCTCGCTCTGACGGGAGGGGGGGGGGGGGCTGGAGCCCTCGTGCGGCAGCAGCGGCCGGGGGAGTGGAGAGGGGCGCGAGGAGAAGGAGTTGAAGGAGGAGCAAGAGTGGAATGTCGAAATGAAAGAGAAGTGGAACTGGCAGCGAAGGAACGTGGTCGGCTCTGCCAAAGGGAATGGAGGAGAATTGAGAGGTGCGGCGTGAAAGGACTGGGACAAAAGTGAAAGCGATAAATGGATATTCCCGCGGCCTGGTTGTAGCAGACGACGGGGAACAGACGGCGCGAGCCTGGCTATATGGTATGTCCACGAGCCAAGGAGGAGAGAGAGAGAGAGAGAGAGAGAGAGAGAGAGAGAGAGAGAGAGAGAGAGAGAGTGGGGGAGGGGGAGGTGCCAAGGCGAACTGTGCGTTGTCGCCGCCCTGCAGTCGGGCAGTGAACGATGGCGAGTCGTTTTTCCTCTCCAACATAATTAACAGTGGCGTTTCCAATCCGCGTGAATGACCGCGGAGAAAGGCGCGGCGGAGGGGGTTTTGTGTCATGGACCCCAGGTGGGGGGGGGGGGGGGGGCACTAAGGGCTGGGCGGGGGTGCGGGCGGGCGCCCGATTTCCTTGGAAAGCGTTTAGAGAAGCGGTGAGTTTATTTTGAAGGCGGCTCGCCGGGCCCGGGCCTGCCGACTCGCGGGCCGAATGGAAGGGACGCAAACCGAATTAGAGCAGCCGGGGGGAACTAGGGCCACCGCCACTTTAGCATTTACATTTTGGTTTGTGGAGACCCTGATAAGTTTTGGTACACCGAAACGAGGAGGTGTGGGGTGGAAATGTCTTTCTCTCCCATTTGAAGAAAAAAAAAAGTTCTGAGACCTTTTGCGATGTCGGTTCACTGTTTAAACTAAAGCGTAGCACGGCTCGAAACACGCCATTGACGGTGTAAACTCGTTGCGGTTGGGAAACAGTGGCGTGCTTTACTCCTCCATGTTTCGTGCGCATGTAGCTCTTACACTGAAGAGACTTGGCTAGTTCGCGCATTACACTCTAAGGTTTTTACTAAGAGATTTCATAGTATTACTAAGAAAACCCTTAGTATTCTACTATGAGTTTGTGCTGTCATAATATACTATGCACAATTCATAGTAATACCAACAAAACTCTTAGTAATACGAACAAAATTCATAGTAATACTAAAAGGTTTCTTAGTATTACTATGAACTGTGTTTAGTATTACTATCAATTTTCTTCGTATTACGACGGTTTAAAGGCTTAGTATTCTACTATAAAAATTTCTTAGTAGAAACTTTAGAGTGTACCGTGTAAAAAAGGGTCGTCGCTGGTTTTGCTCCCCTCTGTCACCAAAAAAGAGTAAAAATAAATAAAAATAGGAATATCCTCGCACATATCAGTCGATGGATGACCATTACGTGCCAGTGATTGACTCAGTCGCGTGCCGACCTTGGTACACCACTCCGCGGACACGCACTGCGGGCTGCATAGGTGAAACAGTAAGAGAGAGAGAGAGAGAGAGAGAGAGAGAGAGAGAGAGAGAGAGAGAGCCGTCGCTGTGTTGTACTTTGCTGTTAATCAAGGGCCGGCGGGACCTACAGGGCTACACTCTGCTGCACGTGACACTGTGACCTCAGGGAAGGTCAGTGCTCGCCGCGTGCTGTCGGCTGGCCAAACTGAGCCACAAATAAAAAAAAACGCACAACGAAGAAAAAAAGGCGGTCACTAAAAAAAAACAAAGCAACTTTGTGTGATAACGATGGCCGCTGTCAGTGTGACGTCCTCTGCTGCGCGCGCCCGATTCGCCCTTTCGTGTAATGTTTAGGACGGGACGTCTGTGTTGCGTGTGTGAAGCCCCCGGTCTGCGTGTAGTACTGTTAATTGGCCTCCAGAGCCTAACTGACTGGAGGAGCCAGACTGTGTGTGTGTGTGTGTGTGTGTGTGTGTGTGTGTGTGCGTGCGCGCGCGCGCGCGTCCGTAACCACTGCGAGCTCCACGGCCCCGCCTGCTTTATGAGGCGAATGCCTGTAATTTACATTTGTGGCTTTACGATAGACGGCCTTGTTCTTGTCCGGCCTCGCTTGATTTTACGCTCTCGCCCTCTCCTCTCGAATGTTTTGCTCTGCAGTTTTAATGTTGGTTCAGTAGGTCTGGCCGCCCCGCCCCGCCCCGCCCCGCCCCGCCCCGCCCCGCCCCGCCCCTCTCCCTGGCGTCCTCATTCCCAATTATCAGGCCAGGTTACGCCGTGCTGCTGACCCAACCATTTGGGGCGGCCACCCCACCCCTTTCTCCCCAGCCCCCTCGCGATCGCGATCAGCTATAGGCCATCGGCCTTGAGAGAGAGAGAGAGAGAGAGAGAGAGAGAGAGAGAGAGAGAGAGAGAGAGAGTGTGTGTGTGTGTGTGTGTGTGTGTGTGTGTGTGTGTGTGGTTGCGTGTTTCTTTTTTCAGAGTATGTTTATTTTCTGTTTGAATCCCTGACCTTCAATCGCGAAACAAACGGCGTTTTAGAGTTCGGTTTTGTCGCAAACGCTTTCACACGAATGTGTCATTTTTTTTATTTTTTTTTTTGCATAGAGGGTTACTCACGGGTTATAGTGGTGGGGGTAAGGGGAGGGGTCTATACGCGTTTTCCGCAGCAGGGGCCTATTTGTCTCGAGCCTAAACTAGGGTGCGGCGGTCATGGGGTGGACGGCGCGGCGGGGCCGGGGCCGGGGCCTTGGACTTGAGGACAGTGGACTCGGTAACATACGGCCGGTTGAGGAAACAGTCTGGTTTAGGGTGGAGGAGACGGGGAAGGGAGAGATTTAGAAATATGGCGACTAGCTGTTTGGCGCGGGGCTCAGGGGTTACTGCTGCGGGGATGGGTGCCGGTCCGGGCGGACTGGGCCGCGGGGCGGGGCGGGGCGGGGCGGCGGTGGGGCCGCCCCTTCCCTAGGGCTAGCCATCAGCTATATATCAAAGCCGGCTTGCACACACATACACTCCCACCATCCTCGCCGGCCCGGCCCGCCCCTCCACCGCCTCTCTGCACACGGGGAAGAGAAAAAAGGGGCATGAAAAAATAAATCTACTTAGCAGCAGCATATTTTATGTAGCGTGCCTCTCTTGCCTCTTCTCTTGCCCCTCTCTCTCTCTCTCTCTCTCTCTCTCTCTCTCTCTCTCTCTCTCTCTCTCTCTCTCTCTCTCTCCTCTCCCCTCTCCCCTCTCCCCCTCCCCCCCTCTCTCTCCTTCGCACTCTTCTTTAGGGTGCTTTCAGAAGTTTTGCTCCGGTTTTCATTCCGCACAATTTTACCGATTAGAGGCGAGAGGCGCTATGGGCTTCAGGGCTGCCAAGTGTGCGCAAAGTGTTGTGTGTCAACTCCTTTCAAAAAAAGGAAAATATCGCCCTTTCCCCTTCCCTGCCGCGGGGTTAACGCACTTTCAAACTTTGCAGGTCGAGCACGTCTGGCCCCAGCTCTCTCCGCTTCCCTGTTCTCCCCCATGCCCACGCACCCTCCACACTACCACCACAACTCTATCTTTTATTCCCCGTCCCATTCCCTCATTTTTTTTCTCGCTCGCGTCCTGCTAAATTTTTATCCCTCTGAGGTGTGCCCCCATTAGAGCCTTAGTTGGCCCCGGCCTTGACCTGCACGTGCTGGGCCTCCTGCTTCCTCCTGCTGCCTCCTGCTGCCTCCTGCTGCCTCCTGCTGCCTGCCTGCTTCCTCCTGCTGCCTCCTGCTGCCTCCTGCTGCCTCCTGCTGCCTCCTGCCTCCTGCTCCCTCCTGCTGCCTCCTGCTGCCTCCTGCTGCCTCCTGCTGCCTCCTGCTGCCTCCTGCTGCCTCCTGCTGCCTCCTGCTGCCTCCTGCTGCCTCCTGCTGCCTCCTGCTGCCTCCTGCTGCCTCCTGCTGCCTCCTGCTGCCTCCTGCTGCCTCCTGCTGCCTCCTGCTGCCTCCTGCTGCCTCCTGCTGCCTCCTGCTGCCTCCTGCTGCCTCCTGCTTCCTCCTGCTGCCTCCTGCTGCCTCCTGCTGCCTCCTGCTGCCTCCTGCTGCCTCCTGCTGCCTCCTGCTGCCTCCTGCTGCCTCCTGCTGCCTCCTGCTGCCTCCTGCTGCCTCCTGCTGCCTCCTGCTGCCTCCTGCTGCCTCCTGCTGCCTCCTGCTGCCTCCTGCCGCCCCGCCACGCTCCGCCACGCCCCGGCCGGCTACCCCGCAGCGGGACTAACCGGACGTTTGTGACTGGCTGGTCGAGAGCTCTGTCTATTTCCGGGGCGTCTTGTGCTTCCGATGGGCAACCGGAAGTGCATCTCTCTCTCTCTCTCTCTCTCTCTCTCTCTCTCTCTCTCTCTCTCTCTCTCTCTCTCTCTCTCTCTCTCTCTCTGCGGCTGCCTCTAACCCCCCCCCTCCCCACTCTCCTCTCTGACCAGCTCATCTGCCTGATCCTTGCGTCAGTGCTCTCCGCTGCCGGCCTACTTGTTTCTCCTGTTTTATTTAGCTATGCCAGAGCGAGACTTCCTCTTCCCCGATTGAAGGTCTGTTCGGACTCATAATGCAGCGATAAACAAGCATACCCTGCGCGCGTTTTCTTTTTAGCCTCATTCTTTATTCTCATTCTCACCCCAAACATTCCCTCTCCAAACTCTCTTTTGGCTTCCCCCAGAACTCGTGATGGCATGGGATCCCTGTCTCTCTCATCACTGCAATCATAGCAAGTCTCTCTATTTGCAGTCCGCAGTCCGCGTATTTTCCGTTTTTTCTTCTTTATTTTGGGCATCCATTTCACTCCTCTTGTACTCGCCGCCGGCATCAGAATGAGCGGAAGATAGAGAAGTGGGGATGAGAGTGTAGGACTGGTCGCGCCCTCGCCCTGCTGAGGCGGGAAGCTATGGCGCGCGGTTAGGTGCCCCGAGTGAAATAGCCGAAGACAAGTGAGGTACCACAAGTGTTACGATCATTCAACTTACGCGTAGTTCTGGTAGTAATCACATTGGCGCAGTGCGCGAGTTGCTTGCTGCGGTTTGGCCATTTCTCCTGTTTTCAGTCGTGCACTCCCCCACTCCCGCCGCTCATCTCTGCCATTTGCCCCCTTTCGCTAACCCTTCTTCCCGCTCTCTGCACACCATATACCCCCACATCTCTCTCTCTCTCTCTCTCTCTCTCTCTCTCTGCCTCACCCTACTGGCCACCGACCTATCCCTGCCTAGCTCAATCTACCCCGCCCCAAACCTCCACTTTCACAACCCCCCTCCCCTTCTCAATTCCGCTGGTGCATAGCCGCACGCCCCCATATCGCCGTTGATGGACGTGCGGTGGGCAGGACGCCCCCGCCACGCTTTGCCACGCCCTACCGCGCCCCACCGCGCCCCACCGCGCCCCACCACGCCCCACCACGCCCCACCGCGCCCCGCCACGGCCCCAGGGGGCCCCACGCGACCCGCCGTCGTCGCCGCTGCTGCGCGTATTGACCCCTCGGTGTTGGGCCGCGCGGGGCGGGGCGGGACGTGGCGGGGCGGGGCCGGGCGGGGTAGGGCGGGGCGGGGTGGGGCGGGCCGCACCTTTACACTGAACTGACGGGTATCCACCAACCTGCAGGCCAGACCAGACCAGGCTTTATCACGCGTCCGAAATCTGCCCCCTTCCCCACCTCCAAAATCATGCCCTATAAGACAAAAGCAAAAAATAGCTTGGAAAATATGACTTTGCTGCTGTGGTTATCAACTCTGCAATGAGGCCAGGCTCGTGTTGAAAAACGATATTCCAATGAACATTATAGTCTAACAAATGTGACGTCGCTTGAACAACAACGAATGTCATTGCAAGCTATGGTAAATCAGCGGAACTACGCATCTTACAGTGACATTCACCGTGGCTTACGGTGAAACGGACTTCCGTGCAGTGGGTGTCACAGCTCCCAGTCGGCAGGGGCCCGGCCGCTGCCCTGCGCCCGGCCCGCCCCACCTGATGCGATGCGTCCTGCGGCCAGGCTCGACTGCTCGACCCCGCCGTAATCGATCGATATTGCCACAACGATTACTCGAACCCCGCTATTACCGACCGGCCATCACTTTAGTATGCGGCGGGAGGCGGGGCGGGGTCGGCGGGCCACGCCCTCCCTGGAATATAAAAACAAAAACAGGCGTCTTTTGTGGTGGTCAGACACGCCGGCGGCGCCTCGACCCCCCCCCCCCTTCCCCCCCCCGGCTCCCTTTTCTGTCTCGCCGTTGTTGTTTCGCGGTGGGCGGCGTCTTGTTAAACAAGACAAGCGGCGTTTCACCTGGATGAAGACGAGTGTCGGGGTAAAAAAAGGGGGTACCCCCGGCATCCTGCGCGTCCCCGTCCAGCGGACGGTGGATTCAATAAGAACGCAACGTAATAGGATCGGATACGCCAACGACCCCACCGCGCCGCCCCGGTGGTGGTAACGTCCTTTCACGGCTCTCGTTGGTAACTGCTGAAGTTGTATTGCACTGCAAAAAATACATACAGTGGTCAAAACTTTAAACCGTAATAAAAATGTGTAAAAAAAACTTTACTCGGAATAAACGGTACAAGACAATCTGCACATGCAGCCTCGCGTTTCACACAATTTACAATTGTTAAAACAGTGTGCTTTTTGACAGTGTACGGTTTTGTGCGTTTTTGATGCCCAAACTAAAAAAAAAAAAGGGCGGATGACATACGTACTCACTATTACGACCTTGTTTTTGTATGTTCAAAAAACTGCAAAGTAAGTGCGCGATGTACTCGCCTTGGACCTGCTATTATCGAGTGTGTCTGGGCCGGCGCCGCCCCCGCATTGCGGCCCTCCCTCGCACTCCCCGCCCGCACTAAAATATGAATTAAATTAATTAACGCGTCCTGTGCGACCCGCGCGCACCTGTGTGTGTGGTGTGGCGGGGCGCGGCGGGGCGTGGCGTGGCGCGGCGGGGCGTGGCGTGGCGCGGCGGGGCGCGGCGCGTGGCGATGACAGCTCGGTGACGAATGTCGCGGGAATACACTCCGCGCTCGCTGCCCTTTAAATAGTCCCCCACCCCCGCCCTGCGCCCTCCCTGGGGGAGGGCAGTGGGCCGCGGGGCCGCGGGGCCACGGCACACGCTAATGGCGCTTCGGCAGGATGACGGCTGCCCGCCGCCCTGCCTGCCCTGCCCACCCCCTACCGCCGCACGCCACGCCAGACGGATTTCAACATTAGTGCGTCCGTCCCGCGTTTTATTTCCATATTTTCTTTCTCCCTCGCTCTCCCTGGCTCTCTATTTGTCTCTTTCTCTTAACCTTTGTCTCTCTCTCTCTCTCTCTCTCTCTCTCTCTCTCTCTCTCTCTCTCTCTCCCTCTCTCTCCCTCTCTCTCCCTCTCTCTCCCTCTCTCTCCCTCTTTCTCTCCCTCTCTCTCTCTCTCTCCCTCTCTCTCTCTTTCTCTCTCTCTCTCCCTCTCCCTCTCCCTCTCTCTCCCTCTCCCTCTCCCCCTCTCTCTCGCTACTTTCTCTTCGCTGCCGTGCGCTTCCCGGCACACACAGTCAGGGAGGATATGTTCTCCTCTCTCGGCCGCTGGCCCGCTGGCCGGCATGTAGGGACCACACCACACGCTGAGCGCGCGATGCTGTGCTGTGGTGTGCTGCTGCCGCTGTTGTCTCTGTGCCCCGGCCGTGGTCTTCCCTTCTTTCAGCCACGCTCTCCCCGCTCTCTCCCCGCTCTCTCCCCGCTCCCTCCCCGCTCCCTCCCCACTCCCTCCCCGCTCTCTCCCCACTCCCTCCCCACTCCCTCCCCGCTCCCTCCCCGCTCCCTCCCGCTCCTCCCCGCTCCCTCCCCGCTCCCTCCCCGCTCTCTCCCCGCTCCTCCCCGCTCCCTCCCCGCTCCCTCCCGCTCTCTCCCGCTCCCTCCCCGCTCCGCCCCCGCTCCCTCCCACTCCCTCCCCGCTCCCTCCTCACTCCCTCCCCGCTCCCTCCCCGCTCCCTCCCTCCGGGGTGGTGACCGCACGGCGGCGCTCTCCGCCTAAAATTTAATGAAATGACTGCGTGGCGCTGCTAAGCTGTTACGCCCCGGCTGGGCTGCTGCTGCTGGGCTGCTCCTCACGCGCCGCGGCAAACTGATTTTCTGCGCAAAGTGATACTAGTTTGGAAACCTTTACTGTCACTTATGCACGAGGGGAGGGTGAGCGGCGGGGCGGGGTGGGGCGGGGCGGGGCGGCTTGCGCGGCCGTCACTACTACTTGTGGGTGCGGAGCCGTGCGCGGGAGAGTTTTATTTCATTAGTTGTTAAAGAAGTATAAGAAGGTGCGGGGCTGCGGGTCATTGATGAGCAGGCGTGGGCTTCTTCCATTTAATGCGCCCCGGGTCAACAGCAACATCAACAACAACATCAACAACGCCGGAAGGAGGGTGGGTCGGCGGAGGGTGCA
This sequence comes from Frankliniella intonsa, assembly GCA_033675135.1. Lineage (NCBI taxonomy): Eukaryota > Metazoa > Arthropoda > Insecta > Thysanoptera > Thripidae > Frankliniella > Frankliniella intonsa. The sequence goes on along the minus strand of CM066247.1, from coordinate 402,564 downwards.
GGTTTAGCCTAAGATTAAGTGGCACGGTAAAATATATAGGGGCCAGGGCAGCCGGCGGCGGCGGGGGTTGTTGCTGTGTGAGGGGGCGTCCGGCTGAGACATGACACCATGCAGGCGGTCGAAGAAACAGAATCGTATCCCCCAGAGGAGCCAGTTTTTGTGATCAGAAATGTTCTTGCTTTGTTCCAGAACTGCGCATATTGCAGGAAGGAAAACTGCAATGCGCAGATTTTGCAAGCGTACTTTTACCGCCACAGGAATTGGTTTTTTTTGTGTATGGCAGAATGAGTAGGAGGAGGGGCCGCAAGGTAGCCTTTGTAATGATGCGACGGGCTCTGCGCGCGCCCTGCGGCGTCCTCTGGCTTTAAAAGTTGCAGCCGTCGCAAAAGTTTCATTCATTCTCGTCATCTCTCTGGTACTCTTCCCCTCCCTCTGTTTCTTGAACAAGAGTCCTCTAAAAGCAGTTTTTAGAAGGCTCATCTGCCTGCCCTCACCTCAACCTGCTTGACCCCCCCCCCCCTCTCTCTCTCCCTCTCCCTCTCACTCTCTCTCTCTCTCTCTCTCTCTCTCTCTCTCTCTCTCTCTCTCTCCCGCTCTCCCTCTTTCTCTCTCTGCCTCTCCTTTTCTTTCCCTCGCTCTCTCCCGCCAACCCTTTCTCGCATGTGTTATGGAGCTCTGGAGCGCGTTGCCCTAACTCAGCTCAACCACCCTCCTCAACTACCCGCAGCTGCTCCACAACACCCTTGATGACCGTAACGGCCGTCTCTCTCTCTCTCTCTCTCCGTCTCTCTCTCTCTCTCTCTCTCTCTCTCTCTCTCTCTCTTTGTGCCAATCCCCACACGACCGATGTAGCACACAGGTTTACCCCCTCCCTCCTCCTCCCTACCCGTCCCCCCTTGCCCAACCGCACTCCGGCATGGGTCTTACCAGTGGCATTGCACACTGCGAATTCGGCTGGTTCGTAATTTCGAGCCCTTCTCCCTTCTGCCTGCCCGGAACGCAATGTCCAGTCACAATCTCAAGGGCCTATAGGCTACGGCATTGAACACTTTTCGTGCAGGGGCCCTTTTTATTTTAAATTTCTAAGTAACTGAATGGCCCTGCTGTGCGAGTGAGGTAAGGGCGCAGGACAGCAGTGCGGTGCACAGCCGGAGGACAGCAGAGGGGCGCTGCGGCTGACGAGCGAACAGAAAGGAATGGAATTACGCACGTGCCGCATCGTCCCGCTAGATTTAATCTTCCAATGCTGTGAGTGTGCCACTGCTGCCGCTGCCGGGGGCCTGGCAGAGAGGCTAGGCGAGGCGGGCGGGACGGTACGGTCCGTCCCGGCTGTGCCCGTCCCGCCCGTACCGTCCCGCTCTGCCTCTGCTCTGCTGCCGCCGGTCCCTCGTGCGAAGTTGTGCTCCATAATGTGCTCGCCTGGTCCGCATCCCCGAGTTTTCACCAGGGCCCCGCCCCGCCCCGCCGCACCCCGCCCCGCCCCTCCCGAGGCCCCCGGTCTCTGAGCAGCGCTAGCAGCAGTTGAAGAATGCTTTTCATCTGAGAGCGTGGAATTGGCTGGCCTGCTGCAGCGCCACGCCCCGCCACGACCCAACGACTGCAGAAAGCACTCCGGACTAAAAATTAGCTTGTTCTTCTGGTTGATTGGCTATTCACTCTGGCGCTGCGGTGGGGGACGGGCGGGGCGGGGTGGGGCGGGGCGGGGCGGGGCGGGGCACCGCTGCATGAAACAATGAGCCCGGCAATGAACGACAACAAAAGGGGCCGGGATTTGTTTCGTCCCGAAAAGTAATTCAAGTGGCTCTGTACAGGCGCTTAAGCTCGACAATTAGCGATGGGTTAATCCATATTTTTTCCTCGTTGCACTCACAATGCCTTTTTTTTTTCTTTTTTCGCCGACCTTTTACTCCCCAATGTGTTCAGTGGGACGGGGGAATGATGCTTGCGTGGGATGGAACCAGCAGGTGGACAACAGCTGGCTCAGCCAGGACCTGTATGTTGGTGGCGCGCTGCGCGCGGTGCAGCGCGGGAAGTTCAAAACTGCTGTTTGAAAAAGTTGTTGCTATAGCGCCCCTGGCGCGACGACAAACCCCTCAGCCAGCAGCTCTTCTCTTCCACTGCCCCTCCCCCCTCACACACACACAATGTCACTTGCGTAACGAACCTCCTCCACCTTAACAGTCACGGGAAAGCTTCGTCTCTCTCCCGCACGGAAATAAGTACATGGGAATGACACTTGTATCTATACTTATGAAAAAAGTACGCTAAAAGTGTCACTTAAAGTATGGCAAAGTATAGTAGTCCCAATCTGCTATTGTTTAAGTATACTTTTTGTATACCTTGTGTATACTTTTGCCAGTCACATTAATGGGGTACTTATTTTCATGCGGGCTCTTTATCTCCCTCTCTCTCTCTCTCTCTCTCTCTCTCTCTCTCTCTCTCTCTCTCTCTCTTCCTCTCTCCCCCTTTTCAGTGTGTTTTTTTATCCCAGCGTGGGATTTATATTTGTGATCGAGGGGTTTTCATTCTGGTGCGGGGGCTCTCTTACGAAGAGTCCCGCTCTCCCCCGCCGCAGGCCCCGCCCCCTGCTCCACTCGTGATCAACATCAGTCGGGCATTACTCCCTTCCCCTTCCTTTCTGCCCCCCTTTTCCACCCTTCCTCTCCCACCCCCTTTCCCCAAGCCCATCATTAGGTCTACGACACGGAATCCGCGAAACGAGCTAAGGAGAGCGGGCGTCTCTGATTGAGGGCAGAATCCCGGCAGCCCCCTCCCCGCCCCCTCCCTGGGCTCTCAGAGCCGCCCACACTGCCCCTCCCTCCCCCCTCCATCCCTTCCACCCGTTTGGCACTCCAGGCCTTTTGTCAGGGCCCCGCTGGTGGTGGCCCCGCGTGGGGCGGCGCGACGCTTCGCCGTGCCGAGGCCCCACACGACAAATTAGGGCGGCCCGCCCCACCCCGCCCCGCCCCGCCCCGCCCTCACACAGTGCAGCCGTCCCCGTCGTTAAGATGGCAGCCCCTGATGGCTGCCGGGCTGGTGCGGCGCGGTCCAGAGGCGGGGCGGGCGGGGCGGGGCGTGGCGGGGCGGGGCGGGGTCGAAGCACTCATTCGCTGTCCACTCCCTCCCCGCACGGGCCGGGCCAGGCTCGGGTAGCGTGCAGTCGAGTTGCGTAGCGTGGTGCGCGCGCCAGACCAGAGCGAGAGCCCCTTGTTCCCTATAGGGTCGCCGCACTCTCGCATACACAGTACGATGGAGACTTCTTTTTTTTTTTCCCCTCGTTTTTGAAACGTCTCCCTGCCTCGTGAGATGGCGTTGTGCTTCCTCGGTCTATGTCCGTTCATATCGGACGGAATTGAAGCGGTTTGATGGCGCCCCGTCGTCAGTCTGCAGCTGGTGTTAACATTGAACCAGCCCCCTCAACCCGTTCCCACACTCCCCCGCGGAGATGGGGCCCGCCCGGTCAGTATTCCCGTTGCGTGCGCTCTGGCTGGGGGTGGCCAGCTGTTGGCCGGGGCGTTTTGGACGGTCAGACGCAGCTGACCGTCTCTACATATCGGAACGAAATGCGGAAAACGTGTTTCCATCAGTGGATCGCATGCATCGGTGCCGCACGGGGGTGGAGGGAAAGGGGGGGGGGGGGGGGGGTGCTCCCGCTCGCCCTGCTCCGCGCGGCGCCGTCCTACCCCAAATACCCGGGTCCGCTCACCGCACGACCCTAACCGACCCATTCCGCCCGCGCTGCTCGCCGCCGCACTGACGCGGGCACGGGCGCGCGCAAGACCCTGCTCTCCACCGTGGAAAGGGATTGTGTCTGGTCGGTTTCCTGTGAATCGATTCTCATTGGCGGCTCATGGGAGCGAGCGGCGGAGGGCGCGCGGCTGCACGATGAAGGTACAACAGCCTTTAGACAAAACAACGCACTGCTGAGAGGGAATGTAATTCAGCGATATTGGCAACCGTCAGGGCGGCGCGGCGGGCCGGGCCGAGGCCGAGCCGGGCCGAGGCCGAGCCGGGCCGAGGCCGAGCTGGGCCCGAGCCGGCTCCGCTCCGACAAAGTTAGCGCGCTCGCCTCGCCCGGCCTCGCGAGCCGATCCAACTTTTTTGTTTCCGATGGGTGTGGTGCAGAGATTGCCTTTTAGCCGGCTGTGCGCTCCGCTGCCGCTGCCTGCTGCTCTCTGTGACCGGCCGAAGTGTAGGGATGTCACTCACTTGCTGGTGAGTCAATTTTCTCCACACACCTACGACCCCACGACTCCTGGAGAGGTTACTCAGAAAGTCCTCGTGTAACATTAACATTACTGATTATTAATAGTATATCTAATACGATAAAAAGAGGCCTTTTTATATTGGTGTAGCGCTACGCTACGGTGAGGGCGGTAGACCAGAGTTAGTATGTGAGCGGGCGCGCGGGTCTGCGCCTTGGCAAGGCCGCGCGAGGCTGCTGCTTTTAATCAGGGCGGAGAGGCACGTCCCCCGCCCCCTCTCCCTCCCCCTCCCTCCCTTACCCCCCCCCCCCCTCTATCCCCCTCCTCACCTGCCCGTACCCTTCACGTTTAAACTCGGCCGGGGGATGGCGAGCTGTCCAGAGGGACCCTGCAGGCAGTTGGTTCAGAGGGACAAGGGGGTACTTCTCGTCCGTGTTTTAGTCGAAGGAGTTGTGGCGCCGTGATCAGGAATTCACAGGAAAGTAGGAAGGGCCGTGTTGGAGTTGGAGGAGGCCACGTAGGGTGCACAGTACTCTGCTGATCGAAAGGAAATTTATTAACGCTTCCTTCTTTGCAGTTTTAGATACTAGCAGGATTATATTTTTATATGTACGATATATTTTGATATGTACCATTTACAAAATATGTCGTGCATGTACACTGAGAATCCAACAGTGAGCAATGCACGCTGTATATAAAGTGTGCATGGAATGCACGCTGTACATAAAGTGTGCATGACATGCTCACTGTTTTTAACGTGTGCATGGACATGCTCACTGTTTTTAATGTGTGCATGGACATGCTCACTGTTTATAATGTGTGCATAGCCATGCTCACTGTACAAAATGTGAGCAATGCTCACTGATGAAATTATTGTGAGCATAGCTATGCACACATTATAAACAGTGAGCATGTCCATGCACACGTTAAAAACAGTGAGCATGTCCATGCACACGTTAAAAACAGTGAGCATGTCATGCACACTTTATGTACAGCGTGCATTCCATGCACACTTTATATACAGCGTGCATTGCTCACTGTTGGATTTTCAGTGTACGAACTCCCATTCTTGCTCGTTATTCGGTTCCAAGTCGATCCGCTATGCCTGTAAATTGACAATCTTGAATATTCTAGATCGTAATTGTACGACATCCTTCATGGCAAATTTTCCCCGTACACGGTACGACAATTTCTTACGGTGACAGTATAGAGCAGAGTATTTGAAATAATTTAAATGCAAAAAAAAAAAAAAAAAAAAAAAAAAGAACGGACATGTGTTGGCAGTGACTATTAATAGGTCCTCGAATCGCAAGAGCGGATCCCAGCCGAAACACCAGCAGCAGCTTTTCTGGCGGTTGAGGGAGACAGCGAGTGAGAGATACAGACCGCCCGCCGCGGGGAGGAGAGCATTAGAAGTGTCCGTCTCTCGCCGCGCCGTGTTTTTGGCCCCGTGCTCGATATTCCACGATAAATAATGTACGCGCAGAGGCACTAAACGGACAGACTCGAAGTGAAAAAAAGGGGAAGAAATCGCAAAGCAAACGTAATAAATAATGCCAATACAATCCGCGCGGAAGGGAGAGAATAGGAGGGGGGGTGTACCGCACAGCCAACTAATCCGATCTTTGCGGCTCGCCTCGGCTTTGCCTACCTTGCAGGCCGAAAACGACGATAAATTGCTGCCATAAAGCGATAGCCACTCGGCGAGGACTTTATTGCGTGGTTCAGCACCGTGGATTTCGGGGAGCCGGCGGCGTACCCGTTGCGGGAGCGGCTTTCTTTTCGTTTCTGTTGTTTGTTTTTGTGCGGGCAGGTCCGGGAATAACCGCGGCTATTCCTACCGAAACACAAAAAAACAAACACAAAAACTTAATGTGAGGGTGCAGCGCAGCGTTATATCATCGATTGCACTGGCTCGTGCATTATTTCGTTCTTTTTGTTTGTCATGCAGGTGAGTCCCAAGGCGGCCGCGAGGTGGACACGCGAAGGCTGGGCTGCGCAAACGTTGGGTACCTTCCTTTCTACAGGACCGTGAGTGCGCGACTTGTCAAAGGCGTCAACAGAGTGCACATTAAACCCCTTATGCACCATTACATGCAACCACAGTTATGCACAAAATTTTATGCATAACTATGGACAGGTTGTGCATAATTATGCACAAATTTGTTCGTAAGGGACAGAGTTAAGCATAGTTCTGCAGAAAAAAAATTCCATGACTATGGTTGCTTAAAATCCCTGCAAGGTTTATGCTCAACAAACTGCATAAGGGTTTAGCGTGAGGCGATCCGTTACCTCTCTTGTGCTGTATTTTTTTACAGGGAAAGTGTTTGGCGGTGTGTTGACACCGTCTGGATAGAGACGGTATGGGCAGGGTGGGAATGCAGCAACACACCCGTACTGTATCGCAAAGCCTCAGAGCGCAATTAGTCAGTCGGGACGTACGTGCCAATTCCAGGGGAACGCGTGATTACCTGAGCCAGCCGGGGAGGAGCGGGCGAGAGGGTAAAGGCAGTGAACTGCGGCGCTGAGAGCTGATCCCCCCCACCCCCGCTAAGATCCCCGTCTGTGAAAATGGAACCGTACCCAAATGTTTATTGCGTGTAGTTGTCGATCGCGTATCTAAACTAAACAAAACAAATAACCCGTAAGTTTTTCTCGCCTCTTATTGTTTTAAATTTTTTTTACAAATCAAATATTATATTTGTAATGACTCTGGCCTGTAGATGTACAGACTGGCTCTGTGTTGTAGTGTTGTTGCTCGAGGCGGCCACCAGAGGGCAGGAGTGTCGTTGTGGTGTGGGAGGTCAGCACGGCGGGGGGCGGCGGCCGGGGGGGCCTCTCTGTTTTAAGTAGTTAAGTTTAGTTTAGCACGACACTGAAATCCCCTCGTAAATCTCTCAAAGGAATTTTTCGTGGGAATTATCTAACGAGAAAGGGGGTGGTGGTGACAGGAGGGGGCTGGGGGGGGGAGAAAGTGTAGGCTTTCAGTCTTTTGTACCGCCCTCGTCTTATCAGGGCTGCGACAAAGCAGTTAGTTGTTGAACGATCTTTCAAGGCGTCCTCTTGTAAAAGACCCTCGGCTGAGGTAAAAGGGCGCCCGGACAAAAAAATAACTGGTGCTGTCGCGCAGCGGGGACTGGAGAGCAAGCTGAGAGAGGAAGAGGACGCTAGGGAGAGAGAGAGAGAGAGAGAGAGAGAGAGAGAGAGAGAGAGAGAGAGAGAGAGAGAGGGAGAAGGGGGGGGGGGGGACGGCAAATGAGGAGCGAAGTCAGTGGTGATGGTGGCGGTAATGTGACGGTGAGGGGCTCGACCCGCTAAAGGGCTTCGTCCATCCCGAGCCGGTGCCGGTCAGGGTACAGCTGAAAGGGTCAGGCTCCTCACGGTCCCTCGGCACGGGCACAGTACACTGGTGCGGCACGCTGGACACAATTTCGTGTTTTTTTTCCCTTTTTTTTTTCGGGGCTGTCCCTTTGCGATTATACCAAAGTTGTTTGCCCGTTCTCTTCCCCCGCCCGCGCGCTCCAAGTCTGTCTCTGTGTTTCTCTCTTTCCATCACCTCTCTCGGCTTCTACAGTTCTTTGCCTCCTCCTGATTTGTCCGTCGGCCTGTTATTTGTAGAGTGAGTCGATCTCATTGTATTCTCGCCTCGTCACGGAATCCCTTTTCTCTTATATCTCGCACTCTCTATCCCCCCTTCTTCTCTCCTCTATGCGTTCCTCGTTCTTTCTTTTTTCTTTTTTAAATTTCCGGCGGGAGCAAGTAGGGGCATCAGATCCAGAAGTAGAAGCATTGAGCACGGCAGGCTGCTTATCGCAATCATCCCTGCAGTCCGTAGACCCTAGTCCTGCTGGCCCGGTTCCTGTTAGTCCTGCCGGCCCTGTTCCTGTTAGTCCTGCCGGCCCTGTTCCTGTTAGTCCTGCTGGCCCGGTTCCTGTTAGCCCTGCTGGCCCTGTTCCTGTTAGTCCTGCCGGCCCTGTTCCTGTTAGTCCTGCTGGCCCGGTTCCTGTTAGCCCTGCTGGCCCTGTTCCTGTTAGTCCTGCCGGCCCTGTTCCTGTTAGTCCTGCTGGCCCGGTTCCTGTTAGCCCTGCCGGCCCTGTTCCTGTTAGTCCTGCCGGCCCTGTTCCTGTTAGCCCTGCCGGCCCTGTTCCTGTTAGTCCTGCCGGCCCTGTTCCTGTTAGCCCTGTCGGCCCTGTTCCTGTTAGTCCTGCTGGCCCGGTTCCTGTTAGTCCTGCTGGCCCGGTTCCTGTTAGCCCTGCTGGCCCGGTTCCTGTTAGTCCTGCCGGCCCTGTTCCTGTTAGTCCTGCCGGCCCGGTTCCTGTTAGTCCTGCCGGCCCTGTTCCTGTTAGTCCTGCTGGCCCGGTTCCTGTTAGCCCTGCTGGCCCGGTTCCTGTTAGTCCTGCCGGCCCTGTTCCTGTTAGCCCTGCCGGCCCTGTTCCTGTTAGTCCTGCTGGCCCGGTTCCTGTTAGTCCTGCCGGCCCTGTTCCTGTTAGTCCTGCTGGCGCGGTTCCTGTTAGCCCTGCTGGCCCTGTTCCTGTTAGTCCTGCCGGCCCTGTTCCTGTTAGTCCTGCCGGCCCTGTTCCTGTTAGTCCTGCTGGCCCGGTTCCTGTTAGCCCTGCTGGCCCGGTTCCTGTTAGTCCTGCCGGCCCGGTTCCTGTTAGTCCTGCCGGCCCTGTTCCTGTTAGTCCTGCCGGCCCTGTTCCTGTTAGTCCTGCCGGCCCTGTTCCTGTTAGCCCTGCCGGCCCTGTTCCTGTTAGCCCTGCCGGCCCTGTTCCTGTTAGTCCTGCCGGCCCTGTTCCTGTTAGCCCTGCTGGCCCTGTTCCTGTTAGTCCTGCTGGCCCGGTTCCTGTTAGTCCTGCTGGCCCGGTTCCTGTTAGTCCTGCTGGCCCGGTTCCTGTTAGTCCTGCTGGCCCTGTTCCTGTTAGTCCTGCTGGCCCTGTTCCTGTTAGTCCTGCTGGCCCTGTTCCTGTTAGCCCTGCTGGCCCGGTTCCTGTTAGTCCTGCTGGCCCGGTTCCTGTTAGTCCTGCTGGACCTCCAGCATGGAGACAAGGCCGCTCGTATTTGCTTATGGGGACGCCGGACGCTACGTCCCAAGAGGCGACACAAGCACAAGATCCCTGATTCCAGCAGCTTGTCAGCAAAAGTTGCCTGAGGGGTGACCGGAGCCCGGCGGTCGGAGCGCTTCGGGGAGCAAGTCCTTCGGCCCCGCCGCACTCCCCGCCCCGCCCCGCCCCTCCGCTCTGTCTTGGCCGCGAGTTGTCCGCTTTGGTAAACTACAAGTTTTCCGCTATTGTCGCTTTTCCTTCCGCTCGCTAGAATATAACGGTCCCGTCTCATTCAAGTTTGAAAGCAAGCTAGAGACAAGTGGGATGGCGGTCCCCTGGTCGGCCCCCTGGTCGGCTGGTGGCGGCCCGGCCCGGCCGTGTCCTGTCCGCTGTATCCGGCCCCGAGTGCTGACCGAAACTTCCGCGTCCGACATCGCAGCGTCTGCAGCTGGTGGCCGATGCCGCCGCCCCAGAGCGTGCGCAGGACGCAGGAGGACAAGGGGGAAGGGGGGGGGGCGCTCGTCAGCCCACCCATTCAACTGGAGATAAGTCAATAACGCTGCCCGTGATACAGGCACAGCGCCTCCCCGTGCCCCCACCCCGTCCCCCGTCCCCCCTCCCACCCCCTCTCCCCCCTCCCGCCCCCCTCCCTCCCTTCCCTCCCTTCCCTCCCTTCCCCCTCCTGCCCGCCCGGGCTCTATGCAAAACTCATAAGTCGCGCGCGGCGGACCCCTGCGTTCCGGTGGGTAGGCAGGGCGCGCGCGCGCCTGCCCGCCGGGTGGCCTATCCTGCACGCGACAGGCTGCCCCTCTGGGCCTGGGGCCGACACCCGCGCGCCGCTGATGTTTCTCACTCTCACCGCCAAATGAAGACAAACCGTCGCAATTTTGCGGCGTGCCATCGTCGCGGGCAACGCGCTTTCCGTCCGCGGCGATATTTTAGTTTTTCCTTTCTTTGTTTTATTTGTTTTTTTGGTTTAATCGAAAAATGGAAGAGAATGCCCGCCGCTCGACTCTGGGCACCACGAGGTAGTGACTTCTATTTCTCGCTTGTTTTTAGCTGCTGCCGCTTTTAGAGGGAAAAAATCACATCTTTACTTGATTTAGTTAGCGCAAACGGGAATTAACACGCTTCAAAGTGTGCGACATTCATACACTTGGTTTTCCCAGCGATTCCAACTTAGTGGCAGTTCGTTGCTCACTTTGGCAGTTACAACGGTTTTCGCCCCCCCCCCCCCCTTTCCTCTATGTTGTGGCTTACGCAACCAACCCCCTCCCGCCCCACCCCACCCCACCCCCACTTTGAAGGCAAACCGAACTAAATCGCGACACTCCGCGACACTGTCAGCTGCTGTTAGCGGTCGGGGGGAGTGCAGTGCAGCGACTGCATCCCAAGGAGAAGTTTGGAGAATGTGTGGAGAGAAACGGGACAGCGCGATAGCATAAGGGTTGAAGAGAAATGGAGAGAGAATGGAGTCGCGGAGGAGGGGGAGGGGAGGGGGGGCGTGGCGGGTCGGGCTGAAACCACAGCCGTAAGCCGTAATTTGGCAAGGAAGTGCTCCTCGCTGCACAAATACATGTGAAGGATGTGAGTTCGTGACGGCATACTCCGGGGCGGGGCGGGGCGGGGTGGGGCCCACGGCTGTGCAGAATGGCTGTGACTGCTGGCATAAGTGATTAGCGTGGAGGAAGTGCTTCCGACGCGAATGGGCGCAAAGGGGCAGAGAGAGAGAGAGAGGGGGAGAGGGTGAGAAGGGTTTGGGGATGTTCGGGAATGCAACCCGCGCGGAGAACGGGTGAAAGCTAGAGGCAAAGTAGTGGTGGGATGGGGGTGGGGAGGGGCCTCCTCGCAAGCAGATGGGTGCCGCTCGCGTGGCCAAGGCGTTATGCGCAAGACCAAGCGAGCTCCAGACGCGTCGCGAGGCGAACAGCGACGCAGTTTATAGTCGGGGCCGCGATAAGCTTCAGAACCCCATCCCTCCCCACTCCCATCCCGCCGCGCACCCACGCCGTGACAGCAGCGTACGCGCGGAGCTTTTCCCGTGGAGAAATTAAGAGTGAAAATATCGACGCGCAAACAACATATGCGCGCCGAGTTGCTGTTTATTTTTCATAATTTTATTTCTCATATCTCTCCATCTCGCTGCGTGTGCACGGTGTGTATACAGCGGTGCGCTGAGAGGGCAGTGCTGCTGCCCGTGGGGCCAGCCCCCCCCCCCCCCCCCACCTCGTGTTCCCCTGGGCAGCCTATCCCCGGCCGGCCCGACTCACCGGCTCTCCAGAGGCAGGTGCCGCCGCTTCCTTCTCACTAATAAAAAGCTCACGACACTGTGAGCTACTACAGTGAAACCTGCAGCGCCGTTGCTCACAGTGCGTTTCCACCGTACGCTACGGTGAATGTCACTGTAAGCTACGGAGATGCGCCGTGCTCCACCGTAGCTCACACCCAGAAAACTGTGTAGGAAGTGTACTTGATCGTGGAACCCGCAAGTTCGCATGCCTTATTGGATCAATATCTACTTGCTGATTCCGTGAGCAAGGATATTTTTCTTGACCGAAGAACTCGGGTTATTCGGGGTTCAGTGATAATCGGCGTAGCTAATGATGACATTCACCGCAGCTTAATTACGGTAAAAGTTCAACGTAAGCTACAGCGCTGCAGGTTTCTCTGTAGCTTATATCATCAAAGCAGCAAGGGCGGACTAAAAATCACCGTGAGGTTTTAACGGTGCTGCTATCTCCAACCACCGACTCTTGGATGTCGGATGTGAGATGCACGTCAAAAGTCTCCCTATTAGCGATTTGCGTTTTTCCCCTCCCGCCGCGGCACGCACTGCAGCCCTGGGGCGCTGCTGCTCTGAGGAGGGTGAGGGCCGCCCCACCCCGCCCCACCCCGCTCCGGCCCGCCCCGCCTCGCCCCGCGCCGACATGTCGGTGGAAACCTGCCAAGTGCTCAGCCCGCATCAGTCAGGCTGGCCCGGCCGGGCCCTGGCCGCCCCCTAAGGCAGCGGAGCGGCCCCTGCTCGCTCCTTCCTCCCCTTAGGGCTTGGCTTGGGCCCATATCTACCCCCTATTCCCCCCCCCCCCTCTGGCGTCCACATGGACCAACACGCGGGCCCGTGGAAGCCAGATCCGTCCAATCAACGTATCGCCCGCTCTTTCGTTTCTCTTTTTTTTTTCTTTGCCTCCACCGCTCCCTGTTCCCTCGGTTATATACTCAGCGACATGTCGGCTGCTTGTCGAGAAAATAATGTGTCCCAACGCTTTTTATTTGGCGTCTCTGACATGGGGATCGGGCCGCCTCGACCCGGCTCGTTTCCAGCGCGCCAACAGTATTCTTTCTTCAATTGCCACCCAGCCTGCGCCTCTCTCTCTCTCTCTCTCTCTCTCTCTCTCTCTCTCTCTCTCTCTCTCTCTCTCTCTCTCTCTCTCTCTCTCTCTCTCTCTCTCTCTCTCTCTCTCTCTCACACACACACACACACTCGCACACGCTCGAATGTCCTCTGTCCTGCTCCTTGTTGAGGTGTTCGGACAATTGTTACAGGCCCCAGTCTTACGGGGCACAGCGTGTGTAGTGTTTGTGTGCGTGTGTATGTGTGTATGTCTTTGTAGGTGGGGGGTTAAAAGCAGGTAGTGCATATAATGGTTTAGAAGAGAGAAGGATGAAAGAAGCTGGGAAAAGGCGGGTTGAAAAAGGACAGAGGAGAGAGAAGAGGGGGCGAGGGGGGTTCCAGCGGCTGGCTGAGCGGCTGGGAAGGGAAACGGGTCGGTGGTGGCGTGACCTGGACAGGGACCTGGACAGGGACCTGGACAGGGACCTGGACAGGGACCTGGACCGAGCCTGGACAGGGACCAGACCGCTGCCCCTGCCCCGCTGCCCCTGCCCCGCTGCCCCTGCCCGCTGCCCCTGCCCCGCTGCCCTGCCCGCTGCCCCTGCCCCGCTGCCCCTGCCCGCTGCCCCTGCCCGCTGCCCCTGCCCTGCTGCCCTGCCCCGCTGCCCCTGCCCCGCTGCCCCTGCCCCGCTGCCCCTGCCCTGCTGCCCCTGCCCGCTGCCCCTGCCCCGCTGCCCCTGCCCCGCTCCCCCCGCCACCTCAACGCTTAATAACCCGCCCCGCCCCACTCCATCTAGGTTTAATATCTCCGAGGACCGGCCGGGCTGGGCCGGGCTCGCCCCCTGCTCATCCCCCGCCCCCTCCCCCCTCCAACCCCCTCGCCCCCTACACACCCGCGTACTTACCATGCAGCCGACCTTTTAACCCCGACCAGTACAACGCCAAATTCAGGCGGCTATAACTCAGGGCGCACTGGCGGTGGCGGTTACAACCCTTGTACCTACCTCGGCCTCGGCCACGGCCTTGTCTGACGGCGCGGCGACACGCTGCCCTCCGAGGGGCCCCTCCACCCCTACCCTTAGGCGCGCATCGCAGAAACAGCACTGCGCCGGCTGGCTGCGAGTCCTTCCTTTTTAACACACATGGATTGCGGCGTATGCCCACTTTGTGGTCACACTCCCGTGTGAAATCATAGGATTGATACATACGCACTGCGCTGAAAGTATGTTAAATTGGCGTACTCTTCACTGGAAACCGAAGTTTGTGAATGTCACAGTTGTAGGTGCTCCATTCTTACCATAAAAGTAGTGTTAATTTTCCGTATAGAAATTCGCACACCTACAAGGGCGCAACATTTGTGCCCTCAGGTTTTCAGTATACGGAGATTATTGTACTTGGCAGGTGTTATGTTCACACTTAACCTCATTTTATGTATGTTTTTGTGTAACGTCTATATTTACCATATAAGTTCCGTTTCTCACGAATTTGTGCGCAAAAAAAAATGATCCGGTAAATGAGAGATATGAATGTAGTTAAAATTTAAAAAAAACAGTTGGTTTCCAATCGTTGGAGGAGTTTCGACAGTTTCGAGTATCCAGCAGCTCCACTGTTTTACCTTCTTTGCGGCAGGTCGTTTTTTTTTTTTATCCCTCGTTTGCATTGCGTGGTGGTCACGGCTATTCGGCCGGTGCGCACATAACCTGCGCTGCGCCTGCCGGGGCCGGGCCGGGGCCGGGCCGGGACCACTCAGCGGTCCGCTATGCATGGACTTACCGCGCGGCTTTAAGTGCGCTGCTGCACCGCTGCACTGCGTCCCCGCCCCGCCCCACGCTGCTGCCTATGCCTTTCAGCGAGCGTGAAGGGCACCGGCGGGCAGCGCGCCTAGGCCTACCTGCCGGAGAAAGGCTTGCTGACTCACGTCCTTTTTTCTATTTTTTGTTTTCTCGCTTTCGCTGTATCTCGTGCGCTTTCCCTCACTCCCCTGTTTTTATCGCTCCCCGTCTCTCCCCCCTCCCTCCTTTTCTCTCGCTGATCAACCTGTCCAGATTTCAAAACTTGGCGGGTATTTGAAGACATTCCAGCATTCGCGTCATTCTCCTCGAGGGTATATTAATTGAGTTGAGTAATCTCTGCCGCCGGCACTGCGCCCCTGGAGCCGCTGGAGCAGCTGGAGCAGCTGGAGCAGCTGGAGCAGCTGGAGCAGCTGGAGCAGCTGGAGCAGCTGGAGCAGCTGGAGCAGCTGGAGCAGCTGGAGCAGCTGGAGCCGCTGGAGCAGCTGGAGCCGCTGGAGCCGCTGGAGCAGCTGGAGCCGCTGGAGCAGCTGGAGCCGCTGGAGCAGCTGGAGCAGCTGGAGCAGCTGGAGCAGCTGGAGCCGCTGGAGCCGCTGGAGCAGCTGGAGCCGCTGGAGCCGCTGGAGCCGCTGGAGCCGCTTGTCCGGAGACTAGTTTGGCCCCAGCTCGGCCGCGCTCGGCGCGCAGTCTAGTTTAGACTCATTATATCGCTAAATCGCTCAATCAGACGGAGCAGCAGCAGGCGAGCAGGCGAGCAATTATGGAGGAAAGCTGCACTGGACAGAGAAGAACTCCAAAGAAAATAAAGCCATTTTCTTTTTAAAGTGAGAAAAAGAAGCTCAAGCCGTCGATTGCAGGGGGTTTGGGGGATGTTTTGCTCTCTGCTGTTTATATTCACAGAGATGTTGCGTTCTCCGTCATAGTCTCCCTCCGTCCGTGGCGTTTGTTGCCCGTAAACCCAGGCGTACTACACACGCACTGGTGTGTAAATAGTATCGCCGCGCACCGACAAGAAGTGTATGAAACAGAACTCACTCCCCAGCAAAGTGAGCGACATTCGTCCACTTTGATTATGGCGGTGGGCGCTGCGAGTGCGAGCGGCTGTTCCCCCGGGGCGGGGCGGGGCGGGGCGGGGCGGGGCGGGGCGGGGTGGGGTTGGCCCGGGGCTGGCACTTGGATGCAGTGGAGTGGATATTAGTGTCGCATGGCATGCGGCGGGGCCGGGGCGCGCGCGCTGACAGAGCGCCGGCCGGGTAATTGAGGGCCGCGTATGGGTCGATTGGCTGTACCAATTGGTGCCCCTTTGTGCCGGCCGGGGGCCCGACCCGGGGGGCCCCGCCCGGCCCGCCTCGCCCCGCCCCGCCCCGCCCCGCCCCGCACGGGGGCCGGAAGGGACCTGGCAGGGACCTGAAAGGGGCCTGGAAGGGAGCCGCGCTGCCGCTGCCGCTGCGCCACAGCCGTGCCTGCCGACTTGTTCCGGCCGGCGCGGGGTCGTAGCCCTATAGGGCCGGGCAGGGCCGGGCAGGGCCGGGCAGGGCCGGGCAGGGCCGGGCAGGGCCGGGCCTACAGCGATATGCCGCAGGCCGCAGTGCCAAGCTGGGCTCACCCGTATGGATATACACTAAAATCAAAAGGGTGAAACTGACACACTTTTTTACAAGTGTCGAACACAGCGTTTCCTCTTGATGAACGTTTTCGAGTAGTGTGGTTTGGTATTCATACGTCCTCCATCAGTTTATATCGTGGTTCAGTGATTGTCCTTCACGTGTGACAAGTTTTGGAGCTTGCGCAAAGTAGAAATTGTGTATAAACTATATCTTTTGACTCTACTTCTTAAATCCTTCCTCTTTGAATATCGGGATTCACATTCTTTTTTTAAAAAAGAATAGGAAAACTCTCCGTAAGGGAGGGAAGGGGCATAAACTCCACATAAATATATTGTACATCCTCAACGATATTTTACCCAATTTTTTCCCAGCATTGCCTGTGTGTCTAATTTTGCACCGGATATTAAGCGCGAAGAGCGTTTTGACATTCCAGACAGCTTTGGTTTGCCTCATGAATAAAGCGTTTCCCTGTGCCGACACCTTACTGACACTCTTGCAGCGTTCCTGCCGCGCGTATTTATATACCGCGCTCTACCCCGTCCTGTCTCACCGGCTCGCGCCGTTCACGTCTTTGAGTCGCTTTACCGATAGCGAACGGCCTCTGCTCTGCCACCGCGCCGCGCAACCAGCTCTGGGCGGAGGGAGGGATACGTGGAATCACTCTCCGTCTCCCATCTTGAATTAGGTCATGAAAAATCGCCGGCCGAGATCAAAGCGCGCGGCTGCGAGAAAACGAGAAGTGCAAACCCGCAGAGGCCCCCCGCTCCCACTGCGCGCCGAGGCCTGGCCGGCTCTCGCTAACTACTTCTTGTGCCAACACCTTTGGCAGACGCGGCAGGCGCGGGGCGGGGGCGCTTGCACAAGTTTCGGTCCGCGAGTAGCACGCTGCTGCTGCTGCCTCGGTCGGACTGACACCCAAGTGTGTGAATGTTGCACACTTGGAGGTGTGTGATTTACAACTTGCAAACTGAACGCGACGTATGATTGATCCGTAAAGGTGGTGTAGATTTGCCTCGGAATTTCAGGGCAATCAATCCAAGGGACAAAGTACTTGTGTATACACTACGAATGGAAACTCGCACGCACACACACACCATCAAGTGTGCGACATATCCACACTCTTCCATGGCACACACCTTCTCTCCCCCAACACCACCACGTCACCCCCCCCCCTTCCCCCCCTTTCCGCACACACGCCAACACTCCGCCGCTGGTGCGCCAATCGGATCCACTCTCATCAAAATTCCGAGACCTCAATTTTGTTCGCCGGCCGCGTGTGTGATGGTTTCCCTTCGCTCATCGGAAAACATTGGTCCGGACACGGCGGGGCGGGGCAGGGCGGGCGGCCGGACCCCCCCAGGACTTGCGGAAGGCGCTCCGTGCCGGCCGTGCGGTGTGCGGCGCGAAGGGGATGCCGGCAGGACGGGGCGGGGCGGGGCGGGGCGGGGCGAGGCGGGGGTTGCCCTCGGGGAAATCGCTGTGCGAGTGTTGGCCGGCCCCCGGCCGCCTGTCCCCGTGCCACCACGCCGCTGCCCTTCTGTGATTTAGGAGCCGCGCTACCGGGCGTGCGGTGCGTCTCCATGCGGCCGGCCGGCCGGTATGCTCAGGTCCTCACAACGGCCGGCCACCGGCCGCGGCCCTCGGGGCAGTAGCGGCCAGCGCGGTGGTATGAGACTATGACAACGGCAGGTCTGATGCCCCGGCGCTTGCCTCCTACACCTTCTCTTTTCTTATTTTTTTCTCGCAGCTGAAAGTTCACTGTCGAAAAAAAAAATTGGTCTAGTTTTACAACTTTTAGTTCGCTAATTTTAAGCTGATGTATCTTGTAATCTTTACTTTATGGCGCAGTCGTCAATGTACTGCTCGCCCCAGGGTGTCAAATTACAACTAACCCAAGCATAGTATGTCAATTGTACCGGGTGTTTCTTTGAATGCGTAACAGTGTTGCGGGATTGCGTACTTCACTACAAATCAAGTGGTGAGACATCTGACCAAATTTCGGTGATACATAAAGTCTCACCGAAAAAAAGTCGTACACAAATGTATGACCCAAAAAAAGTGATACTCCAATGTATGACCCAAAAAAGATCAGACATCAGTGGGGATGGCCCTTGATTTCCTTATAAAGGTATCACCCTTTACCGGTGTATCACCCTTTTATCGGTCGTACATCGTACGTATCACCTTTTTTCGGTCGTACATTCGAATATCACCATTTTTCGGTCATACATTGGAGTATCACTCTTTTTCGGTCAGACAGTTATGTCTCACCCCTTATAGGGCAAGACGTCTGACCTTTTGATTTACAGTGTTTCCAGCGCTGCAGGGGCCATGGCGCCTTACGGGCGAGTGGGGTAGGCAAGCCCGCAGCACTGTTACGCATTCAAAGAAACACCCGGTACTTCACAAACATGGAACTGTGGCAACTGCACCCGGCTTGAGCAAACATTTTACATCGTTACATCGTTACATTTTACACTAGGAATTAACGACTGGCGTAATGTAAGTTTGAAGTACGTTGTTTAACTTGCCTTTTACAGCTCAAATTGTAAAAGTAGGCCTAGTATGTTTTTTTTTTTTACAGTGTTATTCGAAAATAACGGTGCGCGCGCGCACAGGGTTTAAGCAAGTGAATGGCGTTGGCAGCCCTGCCGGGGGATGCGGGGCGAGGCGCGGCGTGGCGGGGCGAGGCGGGGCGGGGCGGGGCGAGGCGCGGCGTGGCGGGGCGAGGCGGGGCGTGGCGGGGCGGGGCGGGGCGGGGCGGGGCGGGGCGGGGCGGGGCGTGCCCTGGAGCGGCGTGGTGGCGCATGCCAGCCGGGTCCATCCCGGGCCGCAGCGCCGCGCGCAGCCCGCCGCCCACCAAAGTTGTTCTCGGTGAACTTTGACTATAAATCTTGGCATAAACTGCTCCAGCAATATACTGAGTGGTCCACCGATATGGAAACGATTTGGAATGCGACTGACTGAAAGGTGAAAGAGACGGAGTGTCTGGGCGGCGCGAGATTTAGCGTCCATTAACGTAATGACCGTTGTTCCCCGTCTGTCTTCGCAGCGCATTAATCTGGTCCGCGGGCGCGGGCCGAGGAAGCGCGCGCCGAGAACGTATGGGGTGTATTTGCTTTCGTTTTGCAATTTATTGAAATCGCAGGAATGTGGAAATATTCGTGTTTACATTTGCAGGCCGCGGGAAAGAGGCGATAAGTTACTTTAACGACCGCGTAATCGCTGCAGGTTTCTTGCGAGCACATTCATTGTGGTTAATTACCCGAATTAATCGTGGCAGCTCAAGCTCTGGCCCCGCCTGCCTGCTTCTTGTTCGGCCAGTTTCTTATCCAGACATTATTTGTTTGCTATGACGAGTGAAATCTTCATCTTGTAATTGCTCGGACACGGTCTGCGTAAAACTTTGCCCAAGTTACTGCAGAAAGGTAACCTTGTATGCGGCACGGCTAAAAATCGCATGAAAGGCAAATGCGCTCAATGAAGTTTAACCCTTTCACAGGGAGAGGGCCGACTCGGATGAAAGGACGAGGAAAAGTGTCGGAATCTTGTAAAGTCAATTTCTGGCCAGTGGGGCGGCTAACTCCGGCTGCCAGATGGAATGACATTTACTGAGCCGTGCAATAAAAAAATCCTGAATACTTTAAAGTGTTGGGCGGGAGGGCTGCGGTGGGGGTGTGGGGGGAGCCGGGCTGTCGGGGACCGGCTGAGAAAGCATAGCTCGAGGCAGGTGTTCTTGCCTGAATCTCTAACGACAGGCTCTGGAGGGGAGTCCACCCCCCGGTGCCCAGTCCACGCACGGGGCTCGCCAGGCCCCGCCCGGCCAGGTTCCGGAGCACTGCTGACCTCTCGTAACTTGCAAGTCAGATCTCCCGCCACAAGTAGTCTGACGAGCCTTTTCAAAGTCTGGCCACGCGAAACTTTACTCAATGGTTCATCAGATATCCGGTAACCGCGCGGGATACGGCCGCGCGAGCGCAGCGCGAGTGCTATGCTATGTGGAATAGATGAATTTCGACCACACAGTGTTTTTTTTCCTCGTCTTTCTCCCCATCTTGTTCCGGCGCTCTTACAATATGGATGAAGCCGTTATCACTTAACGCACTACTGGGCTGATAAATGGTTGCATGCTGGCAGAATGTGGTCGAGCTGCGGGTCTGGGCCGGGCGGGGCTTCCCCTTTTCCTCCTATCCTCTGTGGCCGCGGCGCTCGTTTTCAAATTGTTTATTCAAACGTTTATCTGCAGGACGGCCCGCGGGATTTCTTTTATTCTCTCTCTTTTTCATCTTTTTTTATGTTTTTTATTATTATTTTGTTATTTTTTATTAGCCATGATTTTTCATGTTTTTGTGTATCTCTGGCACGTCAGCCAGGGGTGTGCGGCGATAGTGACGTCACGCAGATCTTTGTGAAAGTTATCGGTATCTGCGGAAGTGGTCAGTTTGTGCGGTGGCGGCAGTGCGGCTAGTGGACAGTGTGAGGGATTATGGCAGCAGCAAGACTTCCTTTTTATCTTCTTTTGCATTCCCTTTTCTGCCGGCTGCCCCTTCCTCCCGCTCCCCCGCCTCCAGCCCCCCCCCCCCACCTCTCCTCCCACCCGCTGATGCTTCTTCTGCTCCAGTTGGTCCTGCAGCAGGCAAACCCTATTAGCATGCATGTCAGGAAACATGTGCTCCCGTGCCAGGCGAATAGTCCCACGGCCGAGCCTCAGCAGCCTGCTAAGGGCACACAACGCTCTTTTTTTCTATAACCCCGTCACTGTTTCTGGAGGTGCGGGAATTACTCGGAATTACCATTCCCACACTCAAACCAGTTGCCAGGAGGCATGAGATTTTCTAGCGCGTTTCAAACACTACACATCCATTTAATGCTTTTGTTTTCTTCTGTTTCAGGTAAGCCAGACATATATTCCTGTGCTGATGGACTTCATGGCAACCGACCGTCGAAACTGTCACACGGGTGAGCCGTTGTCCTTTTTAAACAAAATAATCGCCAGTGAGAGTGCAGCTGCAAAGGTCGCCTTTCATTTCTTGTTTTAGATTCGTATGTACACGCAAAACACTGAAAGAATGAAACATAGCCGGGGGTTCTTGGTGTGGTGAGAAGGAGGTGGTAGGGCCCCTCTTTATTTACGCAGTCGAGACGCGCCCGCCGCAGCGTAATTGATATGAATTGTACCGCAGTGTAGTTGCCCTCAACGAGCTGGGGGAGCGCGGTGGTGGTGGGGGGGGGGGGGGGCCTTGTCTAGCAGGGGAGAGGGTGGGGGCACACCTTTTTGAGAAACTGTGCGCGCGATCGCCGGGCCTGGCGGGGCTTGGCGGGGCCGCGGGCTCCTCAGCGCTGCCTGCTTACTCGCTATACCCTTGCGCCTCGGCCACTAGCCCGCTTTACTTTGAAGTACCGCTGCCCTCCACCCTCACCACCTCGCTTTCACCCCCCACCCCCTCCGTCTATTCCGGGCCGTTTTTTTTCCACCTGACCGCGAGGCGCAGTTAGTTTTGTGCATTCTTGATCCGTCCGGCCGCCTGCTGCGGTATAGCGCTACCTGGAATAAGTAAAGTTTGCGGCCGGCGGCCTTGGCCTGCTCCTGCTGCTGCTGCTGCTGCTGCTGCTGCTGTTTGCCATCAAGGTTACGGCGTCGTCATAAAGGCATTTGCAGTTTTTCAGTATTAATGAGGCGCTATTAGCCCCTGGGCAGGCCTGGCCCGGCCCCGGCCCGGGCCGCCCTCATTCTGAAGGTCCAGGACTGGGGGCTTCTTTACCGCCCACTCTGTCTTGCGCGCGCGCGCTCTAGTTTGTAGTCCGCCAGCATGCAATTATAAAATTATGAGATGGTAACAGGTTTCACGCCCGATGTGAGCTTTAGTCTTTGAAGTTGTAATATATTGCCCGCGCCGGACCGTGGCGCGCCCTGGCGCCGCCCTACTGCAAACAACCTTCACCCTGCTTTCGCTGCGCCTCCCCACTCTTATTATTATTAATTTTTCAACGCGACTGCTCAGGTTTGTGTACTGTTAGTCGCACTACACTGTGTACTACAAGTTGACCCGTGGGTACCCCGCGCGCTCGGGACTCTCTATGCTTTCCTTATGGGGAGTCTCTCGCGCGCGGGGTATCGCAGCGGGTCAATTCTTCGGCGACTGATAATACGCAATCCATGGCTTTTGCGTGTGTGACCTTTTCCCTCATTTCTTCCGTGTTGGTCAGTCCGCACCGACCCTCGGTCCGACCCGCGCCGTCCTGACCTTTGCCTTTACCCCGGAGCTCTCAGCAGACGGACTGCTTGTTCCTCACTAGTCCGCCCACTTTAGTGTACAGTAACCTGTTACCTCAGAGCTGGTGGCTTACACCGCCTCCCCCGTGCAGCGGGCGCCACTTCTAACTTCGCTCAGCGCTGGGCTGGCCCGGGGTCGGGGATCACGGCGGGGGCTGTGAGGGAGACTCATCATCGCCCTGGCGAGGGCCGGAGCCCGTACCGCCACCTGGTCCGCCTACCCGCCCCCGCGCCGCCCCCGCGCCGCCCCCGCGCCGCCCCCGCGCCGCGCGCGCAAGTTAGCGTAAATCGCCGAGAGAAAGGGTGGAGTTCGGGCTGGGCTCGTTCCCTCCCCCCGGCACCCCGCGCCGCTGCTCCTACTCATTTTAACTTTTTCGCAGTCGCATCTTGTTCTTCTCTACAAAGGTTTTGATACGTGCTGGAACTTTGAACGAGAGTGAGAGAAAGAGGAGAGTACCGCGGCATTTACAGCGCGTTCAGTCTAGGCGAACAATTCGAGCAGCGTCTTTACTCTCTCCTCCGCCGCTGGGCCCGGCTACTCCCCGCGCGCAGCCCTCACGTTTCATAAACTTTCACTTTGACTCTTGCCCGATCCTCTCTCTCTCTCTTTCTCTCTCTCTCACCTTCCCGCTCTTTTTTCTCTGGAAGGATTTCTCATCCATTCCATTTTTGTGGAATTCCCTCCCGTAATTCTATATTGCTCGCGCCGGTGGCTGCCCGGTTCACCGCGACTCTGTTTACGCAACGTGTCCGTCTCAGCGCCATCTCCCGACCGATTGCCTGGAAAGCGCTGAGCACCTCACTCGCACCGGTAGACCGCCAGCGCCAGGATCCACTCGGCTGATCAGGGATTTTCCGAGTTGTATAATTTTATTTCTTTATACTTCTCGCGGCCCCGCGTTTGTAGAGGGCGTTTCAGAGAATACGAAACAGTGTACAGGTTTGCATACCTACTCCAGCCGTAGGGGTGGGCAGACTCGCGACAATGTTACCTGCTCTCTGAAACGCCCGCCGTTCTTCCGGGCGTAGTGCTCCCGTGCACAAGGTCGAACGCACTGCGGGTGTACTCTCAGGGCACGTGATTCTCGTCTCTTCTCGCAGAGCTCTGCGTGTGCTCTGAATGGACTCCGCGCGTACTCCTTTTGTACGTCGAACCGGCTATAGACTTGTAGTTCCGACCGCCGCTCGCGGATAACTTTCCAGGACGCGAAACTTATTGAGGTCTGGCTCAGTTTTCGTGTGATTTGTGGTAGAGTTGGAAACAATTATTTGCGCTAGGTGTAGTGGTTTAATCCTGTCCGTGAGGTCCGGCAGTCCGGCGGGGCGGGGCGGGGCGGGGCGGCCAGAGGCCAGCAGCAGCAGGCGGACAGACTGCTGCCCTGGGCGGCCTGCCCCGCCCCGCCCCGCCCCGCCCCGCCCCGCCCCGCCCCGTCCCGGACCGCCGGCGTGTCCGAGGTGATGAGTGTGACGTTTCCGGCGCCCCCTGGGACTCCGTAGGGAACTTGGTGGTAGAAGGGAGCTGGTGAGCTCTGGCAGCCGAGGGACTCCCTTCCGGACGGGGCGTGGCGGGGCGGGGCGGGGCGGGGCGGGGCGGGGCGCGCTGGGGGAGGCGGCAGCCTGCTGCAGCACGCCCTCACCCCGCCCGGGCGCGCCCCCACCGGCTCCCGGCTCGGGCCAGAGGCTAACCCACATCCACTCGTCCCCGCCAATTTTAGTTCGACACATGTGGAGTACCGACCTCGACCGCGCGGGGCGGGGCGGGGCGGGGCGGGGCGGGGCGGAAGGTCGGGCCGCAAGGTCGTGCCGGGTCGAGCGGATCTGCTCGTTGGTCTCTGGCAGATATTCCTCGTACGCCCGTGCCGCGTCTACTTTTATTTTTCGAAGGTGAAATCCGAGGGGCCCCCGACTCAAAAACTCGTTGGACGTCAAGAAAAATATTCGCAAGGTACTCGCGAATACTCGCGATAACTTACCAAAACAGAAAGGGAAATACTCGTCAATACTCGGGTATTACTCGCCAATATTCAGGGACGTATTCGCATTGGCAAATTTCACTCTTGTGACTTTTTGGCGTGTGACCCTGGCGGGGTGGGGCTGAGTGAGGCCGCAGGCCAGGGGTGACTTGGGCGGGAGCGGCGGGTCTATCCAAATGGATCTCATGTTGTGGTTCCGGAGGCAGCCCCCCCCCCCCCCCCAGGTCTTTCCTTCATCTGTTTTTCCTCTCTTTTCCGGTGCGGCGGAGGGGTGGATGGGACCGTGCTTCTTTGAAAGTATGAATGGGTTAACTTTCATTCAGGAAGAAAAAGACGCAAAAGCGCGCGTCTCCGTGCCATCTATTACTACGGCTTTGTGGGCGGCGCGGCGCGTCGCGGCGGTGCTGGCCGCGGGCGGCTCGGAGGGCTCGGGCGGGCGAGTGAGGGACAAGGAGCTTACAGCACAGCGGGATTATTATCGTTAAGAAATTCATTAGCCTGGAGGAAGGGTGGGCCTCCTTCCCTCCTCGCCCCGCCCTCTATCTCCTTTATAACTCTCAATCCGCCCGTTAACTAAACGTGCACACTAAATGAACGGGGATAGTGTTCGGTACGAGTACTCAGAAAGTGCTCGTTTTGCATATAAATTGTGTCGCTCATTTTCCAATAGACACGCAAGTGCCATTCTTGCACCTGTACGAAAAAAGGTGTTTCACCCACTTGAAGGGGAAGGTACATAAGGTGTTCGGATGGAACACCTCCCTCCAAGTGTGTTACATTCACTTGCAGGAGTTTCTTTAGTTCGGGCACGGTCGAAACCGAAGGTACCATGCATTATAAAAATTCGAACCATATATACTGTTTTCATAGAGGTTTCCACATTTCATCGCGATTGTCTCTGCGGCTTACCGCTATCCATTCGTTGTTGTCAGCAGCGTCCGATTCTTCGGGTCGGTGGGATAAAATCTGTCGGCCTAACATCTCGCCGCCCCTTTTGTGATTAACGTGTCACCAAAACCTGGGCTTCGTCATCGGCCGGGCCGGGCCGGGCCGGGTCGCACAAGTTGCGAAGGACGTACACGAATGAGCAAGAAGTTGGCCCAAGTAATAAACCGCCTCTGTCATCACCCGCCATGTGTTTGCGATCGAACAATACAAGGCAAAAGGCTGGGCTGGGCGGCTCGGCTGGGGGGCTGGCTGGCGGCCGGGCCGGGCCGACTGTCTCCTCCTTGTTTCGCAGTTGAGATTGAGTTTGGACAAAGTTAGAGGCCGGAAAGGTATAGGCAATTCGGGGTGGGCCAGCACAGTGCACGGCACGGCACGGCACGGGCGGGGCGGGGCGGGGCGGGGCGGGGGGACCCTCGGGGGGCAAAGAAAGCCAAACGCGATCAGGAATGCCTTGTGGAAAGGGTGCAAGTTTATTGCATGTCGCGGACTGGCAGCTCGAAGAAGCAGGGAAAATTCGGTAAAGAGGGGGAGGGGAGCAACACTGGAAATGCAAGAGTGAGGTGTGTCTCGTCGAAAAAGAACGGGATTATTTTCCCTTGCCCCATTTAAGTGAGAGTTTAGGAACCTGCTCGCTCTTACTGCGAGCAAGAATCCATCACTGGTAAAACTAAGGCGTAGTTGTACCGTCCGTACGCCCTTCGTGAAGCGTACAAGAGCTCACGCGCTCTTTTCCTCCTATCTAAATGCATGGGGGAATTTTCTTGAAGCGTAGTTGTATGCTTCAAGAAGGGCGTAAGGTCTTCAAGCGTAGTTGTACGCTTGAAAAAGGCGTACAACTACGCCTTAGTTTTACCAGTGATTGCATCACTATAAAGTCACATTAAAGTATAGAAATCCTCACCAAAAAAGAGCGAGGTTTCCCAATGCGCCCTCAAATAGGGCGAGATTTTTGAAAGTATTGCTCTATAGATTATAATCGAGCGAGAAAACCAAACCTCGCTCTCCTGAGATCGAGAATCCTCGCTCTGGTATTTACAGTGTAAAAGGGGGAAACTGAAGCTCTGGGCCGAGCAGTGTTGCCAGAGAAGTAGGCAAAAATTCCCCCGAATACACCTGTGTGAGGCAGACGGGTATCTCCGCCCACCAACTTGGCGAACTCTTGGAAATCAGGGCGATTTCTTCGTTGAAAACCAAGACGTAGGTTTTAATGTGCTGCTCGACACGTCTGAAAGGGAGTTACTGTAGATCCTGCCTTCAGGAGAAATTTCTTTTGCCAGCCGTACAGCTCTGGTTCATCTCTTGCATGTCGTGGTTCCTCGCGCCCTGTGCCCGCCGGACACCTGTCGCGCCGCGGCCCGCGCCCGCCCCGCCCCGCCCCGCCCCGCCCCGCCCCGACCCCACCTGTTATTCATATCCCCGGCCCGGGCCGCAGGTGGCGTGGACGCGCCGTGCAGGAGTCCGCTGTCCGCTGGAATAAGACTCTTACCGCAGGGACAAGCGTTTCCGCTGCAGGCTTTGATGCACGAGGGGGCGGAGGAGGGGGGGGGGGTTCCGCCCCCCCCCCCTCGGCCCGGTGAGTGGGGTGGGGCGCTCCAAGGCACGGCGGGGTGTGGAATCGATCGTCGGCCAGGCCCCGCCCCGCCGCCCCGCCCCGCCCCGCCCCGCCCCGCCCCGCCCGGGCTCGGGCTCTAGCCGAATCTCCTCTCGCGCGGTCGTCGGGTGGACCCGAATGCCCCCCCCCCCTCCTCCCACCGCCCTCCTCATCCACCTCTCCAGTGTGCGTCTCTCTTCCGCTCGCTCTCTGTCCTCTTTTCTCTCTTTAATTCGCCGCCACCCTCTCCTTCACACTCACGCTCCCCACCTGCTGGCCGTCAGTGAGGACCTAACAAATGTCGGATAAAATTACAAGAGCCCCCTTGTAAGAATTATAGGACGTTTTTTCATCCGAATGTCGGCACTCACGGTTGCAAGGGACGTCAGTTTTGATCGCGTTTGCGTGAAAGGCGCGGAAGGTCATTGTAACGGGCACTTGTTTGAATCTTATCGTTGATTTACGTTGGAAATTCCAGGAGTCGTCTACGGAGCTGTATACAGCCACAGTTAAACACACATCACGTTGGAGAAAAAAAAAACTCGTGAGAGAAAAGTTGTCTAGTGGTGAGCGCAGCGGTGCGGTGGTGTTTATGGAAGGGAGGAAGAGGGGTGAAGGTGTTTGCGAGGGAACGAGGGGGAGGTAGAGGAGGAGGGGGGGGGGGCGGGGTAATCCGTGTACACTCTCGGCGTATAAAAGCGTCACATGCGGCGCGTAGAGAGGGCCCCGCGCTAAAGAGAGTAAACTGGCGCTAGTTGCTATAATTGACACAACGTAGAAATCCCTGGCAGGCAGGAGGGCGGTCCGATGGTCGGGCGGTGTGCTGTATAAAGAGACACTAAGGGAGGGGAAGGGGGCGGCTAGGCTTAAGGGGAGTTGGTGGCACAGTGACAGCTGGGCTCGGAGTCGGATAGTGATGGCGTCACACTGTAAAAAAATATTTTCGTAAATTTACTACACTTTTCGTAATTCGAGATTGCTTAACCGATTTTGTAAATTTTTGATCGGAATCGTAAAATTATGAAAGCCTGTTTGTGCTAGTTCAAATGCGAAGTCGATGCGAATTGTGTCAAGGGTCATACAATCTCGTAATTTTACACTTTGATATCTTAACTTTCCGACGTTTCTCATGAAAAAAAAAAAAAATTCTGTGTGGAAGTTGTGGCGAGGCAAGCAAGCAAGCGCGTCCCTGCCCGTGTTTGAAAACTACAGAGGGGCACGGTGTAAAAGGTTTAATTTGGTTTCGGTTTCCCGTCGAGGAGGGTTTTATTTCGCAGTGGGATTGTGCTGTGCGGTGAGAGACACAAACAGCCACATCAGATATCTCTCTCTCTCTCTGTCTCTCTCTCTCTGTCTCTCTGTCTCTCTCTCTCTCTCTCTCTCTGTCTCTCTCTCCCTCTGCGAGGGGATTATTGCGTGTTGTCGCGGTTTGCCCGGATCTGTTTGGCCCGCATATTGCAGCGGTCGGCCGTCGGCCGCTTCAATCACACCGAGACCGAGCCGTTCCCCGCGGCTCTGGTCCCTGGTCGGCGCCGTGGCCACATGGTGGCCACATAGTGACCACGCGCCAAGCTATAGGCCGGACCGGTGGCCGCGTGTGCCACGGCCTTGTGAAGAGAAAAGGGCTGTTGCCTCCCCCCACTCCCCCCGGCGCGTCTCCCTTTGCCTCGAGAGCCTCGGGTAATAACGCGAAAAGAAGGGATTTTCACGCTTTAATTTGAATAAGAATACAGGCCTCCCCGCGGAGGTCCCTCCTACTCGCTCCTTACCGCCATCGTGTTTTCAGTAACAAGAAAGAGATAAAAGAGCGACCAGCTCCCCCCCCCCTCCTCCGACTAACGCCTCTTCCCCCCGCCCCGCCACCGCCCCCTGTCCCGCCGTGCCTTTCGGGTGCGTGGCGCGCGCGTGGTCTTTTGAAATTGAGCCGCTCATCTTGTATGCCCAGCCAGGAATGGGGTTGCAGGCGGGGCGGGGCGGGGTGGGGCGGGGCGGGGCGGCGGGGTGGACAAGAAAGAAAAGAGGAACGTGGCGAGGTGGTCGCCGTACTATTGCACGCAGCGCCCATTCATGGCCACTATACCGCTGCTTCTACCTAAGATTTCTTTATTCTTTGCCGCAGTCTTAATTTTCTTTCGTCGTAATTAATTTCGTGAGCGTCACAAAACAAATTACTAACTTACGCCTAGTGGTTTTTAATAATTATTTTTTTAGTACTAATTATCTATCAACACTTATGGGTCCACTTTGTGGAAGTATCTTTGAAATAGTGTCATTAGCCTACCCAAGAAGTTTCATAAGCCTCTGAAAATCACAAAAATTACTTAGAGTTGTATTCGGAAAAACTGGCCGCACTGAAAGTGTTCAAAAAGTGTTAATATTTTTGAAAACAGTCTTATTTTCTCTCATAAAATCGATTTTAGTACTACGCGCCCGCGTCTCTGCGTGCGTGCGTGCGCGAGCGCGGGCGTGTGTGTGTGTGAGTGTGTGTGGAGGGGGGGTGTATGTGGATGTATGTGTGTGTGTTGCTAGAGGGAGGAAAGAGGGGGTTGGGGAGTTCTGTGTGCGCAGCGCACAGTAAGAGGATTAGTGCCTCAAAGAAGGCTTCATGGCTGCAGTGCGGAGGACCACGACCTAACCCGCCCTGCCCCGCCCCGCCCCGCCCCGCCCCGCGGCCCCCTGCTAGTCGTACTCCGGGCGCGACTTACCGCGCCGCCGCTACAGCCCCATGTCTCATATTAATGGAAGGCATGCAAGCGATCGACTTGGCCCAACTTGCTGGCTCGGCCCGGCAGCGTTCGAGTCCTGTTGGCGGGGCGGGGCGGGGCGGGGCGGGGCGGGGCGGCGGGCGTGCTTGCGGTGTGCCGGGCCTGGCGCGGGCACGGTGAAGCTAGTGGCTGTGGCGCTGCGATCATGGAGATCGAAGGGGAAGGTGACGGGACAGGGGGGGAGGAGGCGCAAGTTGGTTGTGGTGGTGGTGGCCGTGGTATGGGCGGGGCGGGGCGGGGCGGGGCGGGGCGGGGCGGGGCGGGGCGCAGCGCGCACAGGGCGCCCCTGATGACGAACTTGGCGGCGGTAATGGCACTGGTTGTGGTATCAGAGTGTAGCGCTCTGCAAAACTATAGCCTAGAGGCGCGTACAGTGCAAGTGTAGCTACTCTCAGTCGCAAGAGCATTGCGATACCCCACGCGCGAGAGACTCTCCGTAAAGAAAGCATGGAGAATCCCTTGCGCGCGGGGTAGCCACGGGTCACGGGCGACTGATAGTACACGCTGAACCCCATTAGTCACACTGTTCGTTACAAGTTCGTGGCCGGAGCGGATCCCTCCCCTGCGCCTCCCGCATGCACGCGTGGGGGTGGAGGTGGGGGTTAACGATGCCGATGAAGGCGCTCTAAATATCGTGCGCGGCCAAGAGAATTATCTCATTTGTTGACTTTGCACGTTTAACTCTCGCGTCTCCACGCTCCGCCGGCCTCCCCCTCAGGCCGTAACGTAAGGTCTCTGTA
Source organism: Frankliniella intonsa (assembly GCA_033675135.1). NCBI lineage: Eukaryota > Metazoa > Arthropoda > Insecta > Thysanoptera > Thripidae > Frankliniella > Frankliniella intonsa. Next base: position 372,298 of record CM066247.1, on the reverse strand, counting down.
TTAATGGCGCCCCTCCCCGGAAGAGACCTGGGTGATGCCTCGTCGGGCCCGCCCCTCCTGAGGTGGGCTGTTATTGCACCAGTGGGACTGGCCCCGCCCCGCCCCGCCCCGCCCCTCCACCGCCTCTCCACCGCCCCCGCCCCGCCCCCGCCCACGGCTCAGGTCGCATCGGGGAGCAGGGTGCAGGGGCGGGCTGCGTTCCGATTAATACTCCCCTAATCACACGAGTCCCGAGGGCGGTGTGGGGGCGGCGCGGGGGCGACGCGGGGGCGGCGCGAGGATGGTGCGGGGGCGATGCCTGAGGCGCCCTCGGCCTCGCTGACCGGCCGGTGCGCCGGTGTGTGGTGTTTTCAGTTTGGCCGACGCGCTGCTGACGCGCACCTGGCCCCCGGCAGCCTGATGGCCGCCCCGCCCCGCCCCACCCCGCCACGCCCCGCCCCGCCCGCCGCCCTGCGCCATCAATAAAAGCGCACACGACTACGGTATGGGCGGATAGTTTGAGAGACAGAGATAGAGAGGGGTCATGGTGTAAGAGAGAGTGGGGGTGGGGGGCCGAAGGGGGAGGGGGGTCGGAGGTAGTGGCACTGGCCACGCCAAGTCCACTGGCCAGGAGCGATGGCCTGCGGTCGCCGGAGCGGCCCGAGGACCCCCTGCTGCTGCAGGGGGGAGGGGGGAGGTACTCCCTACGGACGCTCGCCTCCTCCGCCTCATGGAACACTCGGCCTGCCCCCTTTAGCCAATCAGCAGTGCTGTCTGGATGGGTGTCTCGCCGCCGCCAAGCCGGGTGTCTCGAGCTTGCACACACACACACACACACACACACGCGCGCGCACGCACGCACGCACACAAACACACACACACAAGCACGCACGGAGGCACACACAACTCCCAGGGCACGGCATCCTATCCCTGGCGACCTGGCGATTAGTCTGTGGCGCGTGCGTGGGAGAGAGAGAGAGAGAGAGAGAGAGAGATACGAGCGCCAGTAGGTGGTGCTGGGGGGATGCTATGTTGGCGAACACCCCCCCGCCCCGCCCCGCCCCGCCCCACCCCACCCCACCCCTAGCCCCATCGGGTGCAGCACCCAGCACCAGCTCCACCACCGTACACAGCGAGCGACGTTGCCAGACACACCACCACCACCACCACCACCACCACCACCACCACCACGCACCGCCACCCGTTCCTCTGCTCCTAATCAACACGCGCAGCAAACAACAAAAGTAACAACACTGACAACAACACCAGAGCATCGTTCTCCTGCGCGCGCTGCACCGGGTGTTTCAGAGAGCACGTAGCAGTATGCGGGTCTGCCTCTACCCGCCCCAGTCGTAAGGCGCCGCGCAGCCCCGTGGCGGGTAGGCAGGCCCGCCACACTGACACGTGTTAAGCCCGGCCCGGCCCGGGCGGGTGCACGTGTCGAGGTCAAGGTCCCCGTTCACCTCCAACTCCTCTCCGCCCGCTCCTATGCTCCAGGGGGAGGGTCCAGGGGGCAGCCCGGGCGGGGCGGGGGGGAGGGGGGAGGGGGGGCGCCCGTCCTCTAGCAGCGCCCTCCATTACAGCCGGAGCTGTTTCCGCTGTCGTTGTTGCCCTGATTAATAAGGCGGCGGTGGCGAATCCTCCGGAGGCCGTCCGCTCCGCGCCCCGCCACGCCCCGCCCCGCCCCGCCTTGCTACGCCCCGCCGGGCCGTGACCCGTGTAACCACGACCCGCGTCAGGCCTAATGAAGAGACCGGTACACCCCTATGGTGTCCGGCCCGCCCCACCCCGCCCCGCCCTGCGCGCGTATAGGACCCACAGAATTCCTCCCTCTACACAGCTCTTCTTATTCCCCTCCTTCTACTGTCCTCCTCATAAAAAAAATAAAATGTCGTGACGAAGTGCGCGCGCCTTTCTGCACTTTGCACGGGACGGGGAGTGAGTGGAGCTCCAGGGCCCGCCCCCCTTCTCCAGCCCTGCCCGCCCGTGCCAGACCCCGGCCCGCCCCTGCCCGCCCCTGCCCGCCCCCGCCCGCCCCTGCCCTTGCATTCTGCGCCGAGCTCTTTTCCCCTTTTATTTTTGCTCCGTCTCCGCGCGTCCTTGCCTCCATTGACCTTGGCGCTGCTTCGTCATATATCGGCCGTCCCGACGCGACAGACTTCCTGTTTGGATGCGGCTATTGACGGCGACGGCGCGCGCGGGGAAAGAACAAGAATAAAAGAAAATCTACAAAAAAATAAAATAAAATCGCGAGTTGGTCGAGAGGGCTAGAGCGCGCGCTGAGCCCGCCGCGCCCGCCCCGCGGAGGATGGCGGTGGGGGTGGGCGGTAGGGGGAGTGAAACGACGGGACTCATTTCAGTGGGAGCTGAGCTGACTGAGCCCCGCTATGTGTTTTGCATTCGGGGGACGTTGTCGTCTCGGGGGCCGGGGCCGGGGCCGGGGGCGAGGCCGCTCAGCTCCACGCAAGCTCGCTTTCTCCGCTAGGATGTCGCGGTTGCGGCAGTGGCTGGGCGGGGCGGGGCGGGGTGAGGCGGGGCGGGGCGGGGCGGGGTGAGGCGGGGCGGGGCGGGGCGGGGCGGGGCGCGGTGACGCCGATGGCGAGGACGGTCGAGGACGCACAACGCAGCACAGCTCCAGCACCGGTAGCTCAGCCCCGCCTCACCACGAGCCACGCCCCGCCACGCCCCGCCACGCCCCGCCACGCCCCGCCACGCCCGCCACGCCCCGCCACGCCCCGCCACGCCCGCCACGCCCCGCCACGACCTGCCCGCGGGGGCGCGCGAGTTTGGAAGAGAGTTTCGACCCCAGCGCTTCTTGTTTTCTAATGACGCCCTTTACTCTTCTACCTTCTCTGTCCTCTTTATCGTATCCACCCTTTCTCTCTCTCTTTCTCTCTCTCTCTCTCTCTCTCTCTCTCTCGCTCTCTCTCTCTCTCTTTCTCGGTCACGAAGCCAACAACTGTGACACAACGACTTGGTCACGAAGCAAGCAGCCTGGCCGGGTGGCCGGGCCGGGCCAGTCCTGGCAGTTCCGGTCCGGCCTGCCGTCCCGTACGCCTCCTCCTCGTGTTTTGCAACATTGTAGCGGCTATTGCATTGTCCTGCGGTCAGTTGCTCTGACCCGCTATCCCTCCGCCGCCCCACTGCCCCCAACTCTCTCTCTCTCTCTCTCTCTCTCTCTCCACGCCGCCACCCCGCTATCCCGCTGCGAATCTGCCTCCAGTCGTCCCCGCCGCACCCACCCCACCCCGCCGCACCCCGCCCCACCCCGCCACGCCTGCGCGCCCGTCACGCCCGTCGACTTCTCTCATTTACCCCCCGCCTGCTGCTGCAAGTTGGTGGCGCGGCGGCGGAAGCGTGGCGTGGCGGTTCGTGGCGTTTCGTGGCGGGGCGGGGCGAGGTGGGGCGAGGCGGGGCGGGGCGGGGCGTTCCGCCCGTCTCGGAGCACGGCCTGTCCCGGCCGCGGCCATCATGGGTCGGTTTCCTGCTACGAAGGAGTCGCCGGCCCGGCCCGGCCCGGCTAATTGCCGACGGCGGGAAGGTGACCGCTGCCGCTGCAACCCACAACAAATATTGGAAACAGCTGTCACCCGCTGAGCCGGCCCTGCCCAGCCCTCGTGCTGCTGCACCCAGAAAGCAACTTCTTTGACGGAAAGGGATTTTATGTCATGTAACGAGAATTTATCACCACAATGCTTACGTAGTAGGTCTATGCGCATGCATGGCTTACGTAAAAAATTCTCATTGATACATGTATGAATTTTAACATGACTTTGCAAAAGTTGTGCATAAGTGCGTAAGAATTTTGTACGTAAGTCATGCATACACACTGACCTTTGTAGCTATGTATAAAGCAGTCGATAGGAATTCAGTGTGTAAAAAATCAAAGTCTCATTTTTTTTGTTAAGTTAACTGAGGGAATTTTTCAAACGAAATAAAATTCGGCCGCTTAACCTCGACGGCATGCGGGTCTCTTGCTGCGAGGAGAGGAGCTAGCGCTCTCTCCCTATATGGCATCCCTTCTAAGACTCGATGTATATCGCCCCGTATGCTGTCCCTCTCTCTCTCTCTCTCTCTCTCTCTCTCTCTCTCTCTCTCTCTCTCTCTCTCTCTCTCTCTCTCTCCCTCTCCCTCTCCCTCCCCCTCTCCCTCTCCTCTCCTCTCCCTCTCCCTCTCCCTCTCCTCTCCTCCCCTCTCCCTCTCCCCTCCCTCTCCCTCTCCCTCTCCCTCCCCTCTCCCTCTCTCCCAGTCCCCCCCCCCCCCTACCTCTGCTCTTCCTGCTCTTCGTTCAGCCAACACTGGTTGCCACTCGGGCTCGGTATATAACATTACTGTCACTCGGCATGCGATGCAGTTAGCGGCCTTAATGTCAGGTGCGCCCGGCACGGCGCAGTTTGTGACTCCTCCGATAATAAAGCCGTGAGGGGCGGCGGTGTCCTGGCGTCGAGTGCTGAGCGCTGACGTGTCTAGTTGCAGTGATTTATATAGGCAAGGGATGCACTAAGGTGGCCGTGCTACTGACAAAAAAGACGCCGTGTTGCTTAAAATTGGTAATGCGCGCGTTATGTTGGTAAAGGGGTGGCAATATGAAGTCGCTATAATTAGGCTCTGTCAGGCTGGCAGCCCTTCAGCCACCAACCACCATACCCTATGCATATCACACCGCCTTGAGAGCGACAAGGACGGGAGCATGACAACCTGTGGCAAAATGACAAACTGTCCTAACTCCTCTTTTCCTCCTCCTCCTCCTCCTCCTCCTCCTGACCTCTCACCTTGCATGAATAGGTAAGAGGCGAGGAGGAGGAAAATTGGATTTTCGACAGATTGTCACGTTACTACAACTATAGATGGAGAGAAAAGACTTGCTGGCGCAGCAAACTTTCTCATTGCTAAAATATAGCGCCTACAAACCTTTCTTTAGCAGCTACTTTTCTGCTGATGCCGCTAAACAAAGTCCACCCAATTCGCAAGTTACGGAGAAAAATCTCGTTTTTGCTCCATGTCTTGTGTACTGAGTTTGTTTTTATTATACGGATAAATTCCCTGCTATACGGACAGTTTTCATCCGTATTACAGCGGATTTGTCCATACCTTACGCTTGCACAAAATTCACTCTAACTTACAAATAGCACATCCGTAAGCAAATGAGAGTGTTGTAGGCTTTATAATAGCAGGTCTTTTCTCTCCGTATCGTGTACCTCTCCCCCCCTCCCCCCGGTCGACACGCATGCGACACGTATTTTGGGGAACGGTGGCGGAAAATACAGGAGGCAGCAGGTGGGTATTCGGACTTTGCACCTGGTACCGGGCTGGTTTACTCGAAACGGCCGCCATTTACACTTATCGAACATCCGTCTGGGTGCCGGCCCGGCCCGGCCCGGCGGCGCGCCCCCAGGCCCCCAGGACGGAGGACGCGAGCGCCGGCGATATTATGGAGCGCGGCCCGGGCCGGGCGGCGCGGAATCCCCAATACAAGGGCCGCAAAACAATTCCAGCAAGCCGGTGGCGAAGTAATGGAACTGCCGCTCACCTCTGGGGCGGGGCGGGGCGGGGCGGGGCGGGGCGGGGCCCGGGCGCTGTGTTTTATTCCATTTCTATCCCCGTTGTAGTGATTCGCGCCACTGCGAAAAATATTTCCGTAGATGTACGATATTTTTTGTAATTTACCATTTACAAGATGAGTCGTACATGTCCAACCTCCCACTCTTGATCGTCATTCAATTCCAAGTCGATACGCAGTGCTTGTACATTTACAATCTAGGATTGTCATTGTACGACATCTTCCATGGAAAATTTTCCCGTACCCTGTACGACTTTTTCTTACAGTGGCGGCCCGACCGGGCCGGCCGGGGGACGACGGGCTGGGCCGGAGGCCCGGGGAGGGCGCGGGCGGGACTATGGGAAAGAATAAAAAAGGCATTGCATCGAATACGCAGCGGTGAATCGCGAGGCGCGCGCCTGGCGGGGCAGGGCGGGGCGGGGCGGGCTATGGGGCGGCGGGGCGGGTTAGGGCGGGGTGCTGTATTCGGGCGGGGCGCCGCGCCCCTGGCGGTCACACGGGGTAGGGAGGGCTTTGGCGGGTCGCGCGGGCGGGAGGGAGGGAAGGGACGCGTTTGGGACGGGATGGAGGCGCAGGCCAGGCGCCTGCCTGCGGGGTGTAAGAGACGAGGGTCCAAAACCGTCCAATTCTCTCCACGGACAGATCCAAGACGGAGAAGTCGGGTGGGCCAGAGGGGAAGAGGGAGAGAGAGAGGAGAGGAGTGAGGAGGGGGCGGGAGAGTATGAGAGAGAGAGAGAGAGAGAGAGAGAGAGAGAAACAGAGAGAGGAGGAGAGAGGGGGCGAGAGACTATAGGAATGGGGTGATTGTCCATAACAACTTGGAAGGCTCGCTAGCCTGCGGCCCGGCGCAGCGTGGAAATGGACAAATGGACAGGGCCGGGGCGGGGCGGGGCGGGGCGGGGCGGGGCGGGGCGGGGCGGGGCGGGCCGCGGAGGCGCCGACGAGACATGTCAGCGGCGGGAGAAGGGGATTTCAGACCGACTAAATGGGAAGGAGGGAGGGGTGGGCCCGTTGTATCGGTACCCCTCCCCCCCCCTCCCCTCGCGCCGGCCTTGCCGTTGCTGTTTTCACATTCCCCGCGCCGGTTCAAAGTTTTGCCGTTATAGAATCAGCGTTTCCTTGCGTAAGATATTGCGTAAGATATATTTTATTCAATCCCTCGCCTCCCCTCCACTTTACCCGCCTGAGCCTCACTTTTCGCTTTTAATAAGCGACGCCTTTTCGCAATCGCGCGCGAGCGCCTGGCGGGGCGGGGCGGAGTGAGGTGGGGTGAGGCGGGGCGGGGCGGGGCGGGGCGGGGCGGGGCGGGGCAGCGCTATAGGGCGCCAGTCCGAGCCCAGCAGCAGCAGCGCAGTGTAAATCATTTCGCCCCGAGCCTCTCTTCGGGTTACGCGTCTAATGTGGATTGGAGGGAGGGGGAGAAAGGGGAGATGAGAGAGAGAGAGAGAGAGAGAGAGAGAGAGAGAGAGAGAGAGAGAGACTGGTGGTGGTGCCCGGGCTGCAGCGAGGTCCCCGCAGCGCTGCGGGACTTCCCCGCGCGTGCGCTTGTCCGCAGCGGGGCTTCGTGGCGCCAGTGTCGCCCGTAAACTTTGGCGGAGGCCTCGGAGGCTGCTGCTGCTGCTGCTGCGGGCCGGCCCACCACACCACCCGCGCACATTCATATTATATTGCCTGTCGCAAGTTAAAAAGTTGTCCCCTCCGGAATCAGATTGCCTGGCTGCCGCAACTTGGCGCCCCGCGGCCCCTACTGCAGCTCTCTCTCTCTCTCTCTCTCTCTCTCTCGCTCTCGCTCTCGCTCTCGCTCTCGCTCTCGCTCTCGCTCTCGCTCTCCTTCCGCCTTCCCCCCTCTCTCTCTCTCTGCGGAGAGAGCACACGCGTGTCTCTATACCCTTTGGGACCGTGCACTCGAAATGAGCGACCGAGGAGAGAGACCAGTGACACAATTTTAATCGCTCTACTGAGAGCGTGCACAGGATATACTCAAAAATACACGAGAAATGCAGCGAAATACACAGAAATGCATTGAAATTCACTGAAAAATACACAAAACTAGATATGCAAAAGATTTACGCAGTCTCGACAGAAATACAGTAAGAGTTGTCCGCCCCTCGGGCGCGAGCGCGTGTCCGCTGCCGTCCATGTTCAGCACGATGACCTCGGCTCGGCACCTTACCGTCCTATCCCATCCCATCGCATCCCCGGCTCGCGGGTAAAGTCCTCTCCAAAGTGCCTCGGCATCTCAACGATTATCCCGTGGAACGTTTTCTATGGGCGGTAGGATGCGCGCGGGGCGGGGCGGGGCGGGCCGGGGTGGGGCGGGGCGGGGCGGGCCGGGGTGGGGCGGGGCGGTGCGGGGCGGTACGGGGCGGGTTTTTGGTCATTGCTGATCGGATAAGGCGGATGTAGCGAAGGGTTGTGCACTGGCGCTACTGCCGTGCCACGCGCTCTGCCCCGCCCCGCCCCGCCTCGCACACCCTGAGGGCGCCCCGCCCCGCCCCGCCCCGCCCGGGCGGGGGAGAGACTTGGCTCCGCGCCGAAGGGATCACGTGGGCCGATAGGGGACTAACCGCTTGCAGCGGCCGTAGCTGCGGGGTATCCGGGAAGTGGGGGAGGACAAACGCACATGCACACACACACACACACGCGTGCGCGCGCCCGCGTAAGCCTTCGCAACCCCACGCCAACCTTCACACGCACGGCACAATCGCATTGGTATACACATCTAGGGAGAGGAATAAACTAAGCCCTTGAGGCATAGACCTACGTGGCCGTGGCGTATACGTCCCGCGCCACACTCTCACTCTCACACACACGCACACACATACATACTCTCTCAGGGCGTGTAATAGAAGGCCAAAACACGTTCTGCGTACACCTAAAGAAAAAACGTTCTCACTCCAGCAGGTGCGGACGAACTGTACCTGTATTTGTATCTTGAATCAAGACTGTACCCTTCAAGCGCTCAAGAGCGTGTACTTAAATCATGTCGTTTGGACTTGAATCCAAGCCAATATACTTTTTTTAAGGTGCTGCTTTAAATCTTGCATCAATCTTTTAATACAAGTCCAAAACTTATTTTTCTTGGCGTATACAGCAAGCTCATAGTAAGTAAGTGTATTAAGCAGTCACACACTTGAGTTAAAAAATAATATCACTGTTAAAAGAAAAACTCTTAAATTTCACATTCATGGATATGCAGCAAATTACATATCCATAATGTGAATTTTCACATCAGTATTAATATGAATTTTAATATTCAAATGTTGTGAAAAGTCACATCCAGGAATTGAAATTTCACATTCGGTTGGATGTCAAATTTAATAACCTACATTGTAAATTTTCACATCCGAAGGATTTGAAAGCTCATATCACGCGCGCGTTTTGAGACAAAAGCGGATCTTCGCCTGTCCTTACTGTTATTTTGTCCTTACTTCTTCCTCACGCTTCTGCCATGTCTCATCCCTTTAATTTCCTTTTTGTACGTACAGACTTACCAATTTTACCTCATTGGATGGGAGTTGAACCACGGACTTTGTAGTTGCGATTCCAGCACCTAGACCATTGCGCCACTGAGACGCGCTGGGGCGAGAGGCGCTTCAGCGTCCGCGAGTGATCCTACCTGCCTTCGCCGGACCGCACCCTGGGCCGGGCCTGGGGCGTTCCCAGATGTACGGCCGGGTCGGGGCCGGAGACAACAGGCAGCCGCGTGCCACCGCATGAGGGATTTCCTACCATATGTTTGGAGTCCGGAAATTTTACTTCACTCCCAGCGTCCCCCGTTTAGAAAGCTTCTAGAAACGTTTTCTCGCAAAACCCCTAAGCGCATGAATATTACGCGACATAGCATAACCACTTGCATCTCGTGTGATGCACACGAGCGAGGCTCGATCTTGCGCGGAGAGACAAAGGGATGCCATGATACATAATTATTTCATTTCTAATCTAAAATTTCGGAACAAGAAATCAGTACGATCCGACATGAAATTGAGTACAGGACATGTCCTAATGTCTCAATCTCTTTATGAATTTTTACAACCAACTGTTATCTTATATAGTATAACGTCAAAATCCGAGGATGTGGGATTTCACAACCGATAAGATATGTAATAACGAAAATAACCCTCAATATTCGGATGTGAAAATGAACATCATAATCTTCCGATGTAAAAATCAATGTTATGTGAAAATTAAGAAAACAAAGTGAAATTTCACAACTAATTTGAATTGTAAGAAGAACAGTGAACCGTTACATCATTGATGTAAAAATTAACATCCTATGTTACGATGTAAAAATTAATATTATGTGAAAATTAAGAATACAAAGTGAGATTTCACAACTTACTTGAATTTTAAGAAGAACAGTGAACCTTCACATCACTGATGTGAAAAATAACATCCCTATCTTACGATGTGAAATTTAACATCAGTTTGTGAAGGTGTCACATCACAATTGATGTGAATTTTCAAATTATTTTTAACAGTGATTGTTGGGGCTGGGTCAGCCACGTTTACCAGGCTTTTACACGGTGTACACGTGTGTCGGTGTGTGTGCGTGTGCGCGCCACGTGTTGTGCAGGCCACGCGCCGCCAGGGGGCGCCACTGGGCTGGTCGTTGGCCTCCGCGCACGCCTGTATTTTTAATCCCCCTCCGCTATTTCCGAATTCATCCCACGGCCGGGAGGGGTCGCTGCGGTTAGTTAAATGCACTACCGAGGCTAGGCTGGGATGGAAAAAGGAAACAGACGGCCAGCGGCCGGGAGAGTAGTGAGCTGGGGCCGAGCCTGGCCTTTTCATGCCCGGGGCGGGGCGGGGCGGGGCGGGGCCGGGCGGCCGGGCCGCAGCGCGCAAACTCTCGGCCGGGGATTTATTTGCGGTTTTTCTTGTGCGATCCCCGACCTGCCTGCGGTGGGTGGGAAATGAGGGACTGAGGGGTGGGGTGGGGAGGGGAGGGGGTGTGGTCACCGACCGCTTTGTTTTGACGTTTAGGAACGCTTGCTTTCATGTGCAGGGAACTGCCTTTCCCCCTTGATATCCGTACTCGAAAAAAATCAAATCATGCGTGAATATTGCGCACTTCCAGGTGTGTAAATTTCCATATAGGTGCGCTTGTCCCTTCGCGTGTGTGTATTTCGCTCCTACGAGCATTGACACCTGTATATTTTTGAGCGAGCACACCTACACTGTAAAAAAATACCGTCAATGAGAACCGTACAAACCGCTATTGTACTTGGAAAAAATAGTAAGACACTGTGGATTAAGCTCGCTGCACCCTACAATACAATAAATTTCAATAGTTTTCTATTGCGCTTAGAAATAACAGTTCCAGAAATTGTGGTACTTTTTAACAGTATTATAGCAGTGTGCGCCCTTCACACACTTGGGTTTCCAGTGTGAGAAGTGGCGGCGGGTCGATGGCATATTGGCGCGTTCGTCAGCCCATCTTGTTCTCCCGGCGCCCCTCGCCGTCCCGCCCCGGCGCCGTGAGTCTGATTGGGATGGATGTGTAAGGTGCGTGCCGCTGCTCCCCGGGGGCGTGGCGGGGCGTGGCGGGGCGTGGCGGGGCGTGGCGGGGGCGACGCGAGGCGCGGCGGCGTCGAGCAAGGGTGGCGCTGATTGTCAACATAAATTAGGCTACCAAGTTTGGGTCCCTAGCTAAGTCGTAAAGTTGTGAATCTGTCTGCTCGTGACGGGCCGGAACGGGAAAGGAGAGGGAAGGAGGAGGGGGGGGGGGGCAGGGAGCGGTGGCTGAGGCTGGCAGGCGACACCTTGAGCACGGAGTGCACCAGACAAATATATTAATCAAAGGGACCGTGCGTGCAGTGTCCGAAGGAAGGGCAGAGAGGTGTACCTACGACCGCGGGGTTTCCAAAGACTGTTGTCACGATTGCGTAGTTCTTTCTACCTTTTCACTTATTACTTCTGTACTCCAAACCATTCATGAAAAGGGCTTCCCGCACAGCATCCCGTCAATGGTGCCGGCCGGTTTTAACTTTATTCAGGTGCTTTTTTTTTCGGAACGAAACAAACCTTGAAGTCCCGGACCTTGTTTATCTCTTCCGCCCGAGTTGATACATCTGTATGAGAAAGAAAGAGGGAGAGAGAGAGAGAGAGAGAGCAAGAGCAAGAAAGAAAGGGGGCTGAGTAGGAGTGTGTGTACGTGTGTGTGTGTGTGTTGTGTGCTATTCACTTGGATATATCAAACATTCCTCTCACACAAATTCACCACATCTCCGCAACCCCGACCCCTGAATGTGGAACAGGAAGTCACTGACGCGTATCCGGCCCGGCGTACGACAGTGCCGAGCCGAGCCGAGCCGAGCCGAGCCGAGCTTAGCCCAGCCGGGCCGGGTCGACCAGAGCCGGGCCGTGCCGAGTCGAATCAAGTGAAGCGAATGGTGACACTCTGCGTGTGTGTACTGCAACCAACGTGTTCAGCTGGGCTGCACAGCAAAGTGTTGAACACATGTATACCTAGTTTAAAGTCCCACGTACTTTTTATCAATGAGAAACCATTCCACATGTATTTTACGCCCCATAAACACCTAGATTTTTAAACTATAAACCTCAAAGTGCAACTAACTCTGGCGTGTGGCAGATGGGCAACGACTGTGATTTTTGATTAGAGAGTGCGCCTGACCCCTTTCTGTGGGCACTAGTATTACGCGATGCTTAACAGAGTCATTTTCTTTCCTTTCCAGGTGAGTTGCCATTCCCGTGAGTCGTGGCTGTCTCCAGGATAGCGCAGGCCGTCTACATGTAAGTTGCGTCTTGCACCGGACCGGCACAAGTATACCCTGATCGCTAGGCCCCCGCCCCGCACGCCGAGTGCCGAACCGGGTCTCCGCAATGTTGCCAGATAAGTAGTCGAGTTCCCCACATAAGTAGCCCCGATGGTCAGCCACTTTACAGTCGTCCGCAGCTGCTGCGGCGGCATCCAGGATTTTTTTTTCCAGTGTAGGCCTAGGCGGCGGGCCGGGCGGTGGGCTGCTCGGCTTGAAACTCCCCGGCCACCATCTCGTTAGTCGCACCCTCGGCGGTCACGTCTTTAGGCTATTTATTTCCTGGTTACCAAGACTACGCCACGCACCGCCCGCAGCGCCCGCCCCCGGAGACGTCGGCTGAAAGGAGGCGGGGCGGGGCGGGGCGGGGCGGGGCGGGGCGGGGCGGGGCGGGGCGGGGCGGGGCGTCCACTTGAAAAGGCTGTGGCAGAGAAACCTGCCGCCGGCTGGCCGGCCGGCCGGCCCCTGGGGGAGACGGTTTTCATCACGTCAGGGAGGCCCGGCCGGTCCGGCCGGTTACAGCCCAGCAGCGCGCCCCACCGCAATGACGTGGTGACGTTGTTTTCAGCGGGACTCAAACTTTTTATTGTGTTCGTGGGTAACGCAACGCTAGGCCTCGGCCGCTGACGCCACGGCGAGGCCTAGCCGACGCGCAGCGGCCGGGACTAGTCCTGCCCAAAGTTTTCCAATCGAAATTTGAGACAGTGGGGAGCAGGGTGTCTTTCTCTGCCTGATAGATTGCCCGAAAGGTTTCGGGGGGGACCTTGTTACGACGGCTCAGCGCTCGAGCCGGACCCGTCCACACTTTTCTAGACCAGCCGGCTTCGCTGCGCGTCGAATGTTTCCGAGGGAAATTGTATAGACAGGTGCCTGCAACGTCCCTGAAACGACCTTGTTACCAAGAATCAGTGAGATTGTTCTCATAGATTTCAGTCCCCTAATGTATACACACGTTATCATCAATTCTAATTTTTTGTCGCATTATCTTAGGTATTTGTCTATTCTAGCGGCATACTAGAGGCAAAAAAAAATGGCCACCAACTTTTGGATGGCATTGCAGCAGTATGAACTAAGGACATTAAGTTCCACATCTCTGCCAACTCTTATCAAAATCGTGTAGAAAATTCCGGCTTTGCATAGGCCGTGCTAATAAAAAATGCGATCCTGAGAAAAATCCATAAGGCTACTTCGTGCCTAAAAATAGTTTGTTTGGCAAAACAAAAAGCAAAAACGAAGTGCGCGAAAAGAAGTGGCAGGGCAGCGCGAGGAGAGAGTCGACTCGACATAACTGTGGACAAAGTCCTAACCAACACGAATAATCGTTAGGGCAGCGCTCGCTCGCGCGGTGAACCAAGTTAAGCAGTATCGTTCCTCTCCCTAGCGGGGAGACTCACAAAGGATGCTCTCACCGAATGTTTCTCTTTCCCGTTTTAATTTTTTTTTCACTACTCTTGACAATACCAATGCTCCTTAAGAAATTTTTTCCCACTTTAATACTGTATTCACTGGATTTCTTGAACGGACTCAGCTGTTATAACAGGCTAATTTTGCTCTGCTGCTGGGCGGGGTTAAGAAAGTGTGTGTCGCTGGTAATGACAACGGCGGGGAAATCAGTTCAGCGACAAGGGCCTGATAAAGTGAGATAGGCGCTCGGCCAGATGGGCGGCACAACGGCCGGGCCGGGGCTGGGCTAATGACTGCTCCTCGGCGCCGCCGAAATTGCCTATCTATAGCCAATTCGTGTTTAACAAGTTTTGGAGAGCGGCGCGGTCCTCCGCCCCGGGCGGCTGGGCGGACCGCGCTACGCCCCGCCACTCCCTCTCTTCATCGCGTCCTCTCGGGCGAGAGGAGGCTCTGTAGGCAGCGGCGCGACGCGGCCGCACGCTGGGTTGCCTATCCGCAGTATCGCGGGCGCCGTCCGGTCCGTCCGTCTATAGGCCCTGCAGCAGGCGGCGGTAGGCAAGCCCGCGACGCGCGCGTGTGCCCCGGGTGGCCTACCCCGGACCTGGCGGGCGCTCGCAGCGCGGCGCGCGGGCAAACAGCTCGCCTCGCCTCTCTCAACAGGTCACCTCAAACACGCAAATAAGCCGGCCGGCCCTCGGCACACATGTACGCGCTGACGTCACGCCGCCGGGCCGGGCTGGCCCCGGGGGAGCAGCCGCCGAGGTTAGGGAGGTGAGGGGGGGGGGGGGGGGTGGCCTCGTTGTCATTCCGCAGGGACGAGCCGGACCAGCCAGGTAGCGCGCGCTCCTGGGAAAATCATGGGGATGGTAGAACAAGGGAACGGACAGGGGGGAGGATTCACGCTTGTAAGAGCTTACGGTGAATTTCACTGCAGACTGTACATTACTACGGTGAGCTTTCCCTGTGTATCACTCTGTGGGAGTGCGTATCACGCACGTAAACTACAGTATGCGACGGCGATGCACCCTCGTTAACCGTTGGCCGCAGTGACACTCGCAGTAGCTCACGGTGAAAATTCACTGTAATGCAGTGCTGCAGGGTTCGCTGTAGCTTGCAGTGGAATTGACCGTGAGGTTTTCTAGAGTGCAGTTTCGCTTGCCTTCATGCCAGCAGTATTGGGTAGGGCGCAAAGCGGAGAAGGGGGGAGGGGCGGAGCGCTGAGAGAGGGAAAGATAGTGCGAGAAAGAGGGGGAGAGAGGGAAAGACAGAGAAGAAGCGAGTGAGCGACAGAAGGGAGAAGAAGAAGGAGGGTGCTGCGGGGAGGAAATTGCATTTTCAACTTCAAACGGAAGCGTGCTCAGTGTCTTGAGAATTTCGCTTTTATTTCGGCTGGCGCCCTCGCCTCGCCTCGCCCCGTCTGCGTGCGCCCCGCGCACCGCAACACGGCGCTCTGGAGGTGTCGGCGAATCAGGGATGCGGTCCACGCGGCTCTACGGGCAATATGGTAGGGGGGGGGGGGGAGATGGGCACGGGGGTAATGGCTGAGATGCTGCAATTGTATGCCGCGCCTCTCTCGTAGAAACAGAGTGAAAGGCGAGAAGGAGCGACGTCGGGAGAGGGAGGGAGAGAGAGAGAGAGAGAGAGAGAGAGAGAGAGAGAGAGAGAGAGAGAGAGGAGAGAGAGAGACGGGGAGGGCGTACGGACAGCGGCACAAGCAGCAGTGTTGTTGAAAAATAACCAGCACCTTGCCTTCACTCTGCGAGAAAGGGCGCGCCGGAACCGAGAGAGCGAGAGTTGAAAAAAAAAATCAGAGAGAATGCTTAGATTTTTCGCTCGGATAAAGTTACCCGGCACAACGAGGAGTAGCAGGTGTATTTCACGACGGGGCGGGCGCCGCGCCGCGCGCCCCGGCGGTCTTCAAAAGCGGGCGAAAAGAGATTAAAAGGGGTTCATCGGATAACGTCGTTAATTTCCGCGTAATCTCGTGTAGTGCTGTCTCTCCTTGACCGGGCCGGGGCCGGGGCCGGGGCCGGGGCCGGGCGGGGATGTCGCCCTGCCTGCCGCCGCCGCTGCTGCTGCTGCTGCTGCCGCCGCCGCTGCTGCTGCTGCTGCTGCCGCCGCTGCTGCTGCTGCTGCTGCCGCCGCTGCTGCTGCCGCCGCTGCTGCTGCCGCCGCCGCTGCTGCTGCCGCCGCTGCTGCTGCTGCTGCCGCCGCTGCTGCTGCCGCCGCTGCTGCTGCCGCCGCTGCTGCTGCTGCCGCTGCTGCTGCCGCCGCTGCTGCTGCTGCTGCTGGATTGTCTGGGGTATAAATAACGAGCACGACGTGACGCCGGCTCTTGACTCTTTGAACAAAAGGCGCGACGTTGCACGCCGGGCTGGCATGGCGGGTCCAGGGGGCGGGGGGTCATTGTGGAGGCGGGCGCGGCGGCGGCGGCAGCAGCCCGCTCGCTACGGGGCCGTCACCGAGTAAGCGCGAGTTAGTCCAAACTACTCGTTAAACTAGCACTGTTGAAACCTTTGCGCGGGATTTGTTTGTGAGGGAATTTGTTCATATCGGCACCCCTCCTGCCTTCTGTGTGTATCTGGAGGGGGGGGGGGGGGGTTATCGGGTGGTTTTATCCCGTGATGAAACCACCCCCGGTGCATTTGTCACGGGGTGGATCTTTCACCTCGCACCTGGCCGGGCGAGGGAGAGGCGAGGGGCCTTGAGAACAAGTTTGGTGGTGGAGCTGGGCCTCACTGGTCTGGCGGGGCCGGTGCGGTCGTACCCGCTACGTGCTTGCAATAGACTCACATCGCCCGTGGTCACACTGTGGCTGACACACACGGGCGGGGCGGGTACCGGCCCAGGTACCTGCAGGCCGAAGTGATGATACTAAAGCACATAGCGCGGTAGGGGAACGTTTCGCTGTAATCAGAATTGTTCAGCTGTACTCGCACTGCTTAAGTACGAGTGTTGAACTTGTTAGAAGTGTTCAACACAACCCTAGTTCATGTCGTTGTTTTGCAGTGGAGAGGAGTTACAATACCCGAGGGGGTAGTGACTTCTGAAACCCTTTGTGCGCCCGCTTCGCCTGTAACTTCTCTTTGCAATCATCCTGAAACTCGTTTCCGCATAGGTCGTTAATATGCAACAAAAAGAGGGTGGCAGAAAACCTTAAAATTTGACGATTCTAGCGCTTTCAATCAGTTATGTGAAGCAATGTGTAATCCTGTAAGCCTGTGTTGTGTATTCGTAAACATAGTAGTGGTAGCCTCCTCACAAATTTCCTAATTTTTGGGGGGCACTCGGGCTGTTGTTGTAACTGGGCTAGTCTCGTTTCCCGCCGCTCTGTTGCCGCCGCCTGTTCAGCTGGCCTGGCCCCGAGTAGCGGGCAGAATCCCACCGCCGCCTCGCAGCGCGAGCAGCGCTTTCAAAATATTGCTTGTGATAATATTCATACGAAATGTTTCCGTCTCTGACGAGATTCGTTTGTTGCTCCTTTTAATTCCCCCCCCCCTTTTTTTAAAAAATAATTTTCTCCTACCCCTCCCTTACCTCCCCGTTCCCCGTGGACACCGCCGCCGCGCCGCCGCCACCACTTACGCCCCCTCCCCCCCCCCCACCTCCCGCTTCGCACGCCCCCATATCTTCTTTTATTTTTATTTTGTACCCGGCCGGCCTGCGGCATGTGCACCACGTCACCCACCCCCTCCTCCTGAGGTATTCGCAGCGTAATTGTTTTGACAACCCCTGATAAGCCGCCCTGCTATTCAGCGATTGTTTTATTCCTCCCCTCCCCCTGCCTCTCCTCCGCTTTTTCATCCGCCTCTTCACACTCACACACGCCCCCCCCAACAGGCATACCCACAAACTCCCACATACATAATAAACACACACACTCGCATACACACACACACACACATCACGCTATCGCACATTCGGAATAAAAAGAATTAGGAATACTCGGCTGCACTCGTGTGCTGATAGTGGCGCCAGCGACCGCCTGCTCTGCCTTTTGTATTCATTTGCCGGCCGTGACAGAAAGGCTGTACGAATGCTACACGGTTTAAAAAAAAAAAAAAAACAAGCACGAAGCAAACTACGGGAAAAGTCTGATCAACTAGTAACCGGGACTGTTGGTGCTTTTTCTGTGGTTGTCGCGGAACAACCGCAGACGTTTCCCGTATCTCTGTGTAGTGATCACACGTTGGGGGGAGGGGGGGGGTGAGAGGCAGACGAAACTCCACAAACAATAACGCCCCCTGATCGCGCGCTCCTGCCGTGTTTCCCTTCATACGGGACGACATAATTGGCACAACTAACTTGATCAACGCGATACCGGCGGCAGTTACACCGTGTCAGCCGAGATACGGCACTGAGAGCGCCACTGAAAGGCACATTTGTCTCGCGTTACTAATATTATTATTATTATTATTATTATTATTATTATTATTATTATTATTATTATTATTATTATTATTATTACTGTCGTCATTATCACCACGTGCCGTGCGAGTATGCCTGTCTCACATGCTTGACCTAGAATTGCCCCACTCTGTGTGTAGCAAACAAAGGGCTGCTATTCCCTCCTAGCCTCGGGGCAGCAGTCAGAAGCGAGCCCCGAGGATGTAGTGGTGTGGTTGTGGTGCCACCACGCCCCGTGCCCCGCCCCGCCCCCACCCCTCCAACCCTGTTGTAAAGGGATGCGAATGAAGACAAGAGTAGGGGGCACGACGGCTGAATGTTCTTTGGCGATCTTTTGTATGTGTGTGAATGTGTGTGTGAGTGTGTGTGAGTGAAGAGAGTCTTCTGTTTGGTGCATCGCGAGCCTTGTTACGGCTGTACGCTGTAGAGGGCCCTTGTGTTTCCCGCCCGGCCACAGCAGCAGACAGCCACGCGCCGCTCAACCACAGGTCGCACGTAACGCCCCTGCACGGTCCCCGCCGTGCACCACAGGCGCTCCACCATTCCACTGCCCGCCCGCTCGCCTGTTTGCATGACTTCGACAGCCCTGCTGCGAGTCCTGCTGGGCCCCTGCTGCGCCCTGCTGCGCCCTGCCGGGCCACAGCGCGACGCACTGACGAGGCGACCACACGACGGAGGACTGCCAGAACAATGCGGCGCTGATGGTCGCTCTAATTTCCCTGCGGCATTTGGTCCGAGGACGAGGAGGAGGGCGGCAGCAGGAGGCTGCAGGGCCAGCAGGACCAGCAGGGCTAGCAGGGCTAGCAGGGCTAGCAGGACAGCAGGGCCAGCAGGGCCAGCAGGACCAGCAGGGCTAGCAGGGCTAGCAGGGCTAGCAGGACAGCAGGGCCAGCAGGGCCAGCAGGACCAGCAGGACCAGCAGGGCTAGCAGGGCAAGCAGGACCAGCAGGACAGCAGGGCTAGCAGGGCTAGCAGGGCTAGCAGGACCAGCAGGGCTAGCAGGGCTAGCAGGGCTAGCAGGGCTAGCAGGACAGCAGGGCTAGCAGGGCCAGCAGGACAGCAGGGCTAGCAGGGCCAGCAGGACAGCAGGGCTAGCAGGACCAGCAGGACCAGCAGGGCTAGCAGGGCCAGCAGGACAGCAGGGCCAGCAGGACAGCAGGGCTAGCAGGACAGCAGGACAGCAGGACCAGCAGGACAGCAGGGCAAGCAGGGCCAGCAGGACAGCAGGGCCAGCAGGACCAGCAGGACCAGCAGGACAGCAGGGCTAGCAGGACCAGCAGGACAGCAGGGCTAGCAGGACCAGCAGGAGGCTGCAGGGCTAGCAGGACCAGCAGGACCAGCAGGGCTAGCAGGACCGCAGCAGGACCAGCAGGACAGCAGGGCTAGCAGGGCTAGCAGGGCTAGCAGGACCAGCAGGACAGCAGGGCTAGCAGGGCTAGCAGGGCTAGCAGGACCAGCAGGGCTAGCAGGGCTAGCAGGACCAGCAGGACAGCAGGGCCAGCAGGACAGCAGGACCAGCAGGGCTAGCAGGGCCAGCAGGACCAGCAGGACAGCAGGGCTAGCAGGGCTAGCAGGGCCAGCAGGACAGCAGGGCTAGCAGGGCCAGCAGGACAGCAGGGCCAGCAGGACAGCAGGGCTAGCAGGGCCAGCAGGACAGCAGGGCCAGCAGGGCTAGCAGGGCTAGCAGGGCCAGCAGGACAGCAGGGCTAGCAGGGCTAGCAGGGCCAGCAGGACAGCAGGGCCAGCAGGACAGCAGGGCCAGCAGGGCTAGCAGGGCCAGCAGGACAGCAGGGCCAGCAGGACAGCAGGGCCAGCAGGGCTAGCAGGGCTAGCAGGGCCAGCAGGACAGCAGGGCCAGCAGGACAGCAGGGCCAGCAGGGCTAGCAGGGCCAGCAGGACCAGCAGGACAGCAGGGCCAACGGACAACGAGCTAGCAGGACCAGCAGGACCAGCAGGGCTAGCAGGACCAGCAGGACCAGCAGGGCTAGCAGGGCCAGCAGGACAGCAGGGCTAGCAGGACAGCAGGACAGCAGGGCCAGCAGGGCTAGCAGGGCTAGCAGGGCCAGCAGGACAGCAGGGCTAGCAGGGCTAGCAGGGCTAGCAGGACAGCAGGGCCAGCAGGGCTAGCAGGGCTAGCAGGGCCAGCAGGACAGCAGGGCCAGCAGGACAGCAGGGCCAGCAGGGCTAGCAGGGCCAGCAGGACCAGCAGGGCTAGCAGGGCCAGCAGGACCAGCAGGGCTAGCAGGGCCAGCAGGCCCGGTCGGCAGCAGCTGTCGGAACTCACTTTGCAATTCTCTGGTTTCGTTCGACGTGTGGCGCTCGGTGCGGAGCGCTGCTGCGGCCGCTGCCCTCCCTCCCTCCTCCCCCTCCCTCTCACTCTCTCTCTCACTCTCCCTCTCCCTCTCTCCCTCTTCCTCTCTCCGTCTCTCTGTTCGGCACGGCTGCTCGCCCAGGTCCACGGCCTCGTGCCGCTGCTCTCTGATGTCGATCCGCAAATCTCATTCCCGTCCGCAGAGCTCTGCTCTCTTTGTGTCCTGTCGACTCTCCACCTGACGCCCCACCGGGGACCGATTGATTTGTATTCGGCGAAGAGAGAGAGAAAGATGAGAGAGAGAGAGAGAGAGAGAGAGAGAGAGAGAGAGAGAGAGAGAGAGAGAGAAGGGATGAAGGAGAGGTAGGCAAAGGTTTCGTCAGTGAGAGGGCTGTCTTTGTCTGCAGAACCGTCTTGTAGATATCATGATAGTCCCCACATCCTTGGCGATATATACGACACTACTTTTCGTTGTTTTATTCGTGAGGGCGCATAGTTTGAGCATTTCTCACAAAGTTGGGTCGAAAATGTTACGACCTTGAATTTTAAAAAAAGAAGAAAAAAGTAACTGTAAGGCTGAAAACGCGGCTTTTAATTGGCGGCGGGGATGAGACCTGCCCCTGGCCGCTGGCTGCCGCTGGCTCAGCGGTCGCTGAATGTTCGCCGCGCGCTATGGGTGGACGCGGGTTCGATTCGCTTCGTTGGCTGAAACCGAAGCCGTCCGCTGGTTAAAAAAAAAAATAGAGGGGGCACCTGCTTGCAGGGAGAGGAGGGGTGGTGGGGCTAGTTAATGGCTTATTGAGCTGACGTAAGCCTGCGAACAAGAGCCCTCGTTTGCTCGTCGGCCAGCATTTAAGGACCGATCACTTTTGTGACTGCAGCGTGGTTGGGGTGGTAGTGCGGGTGGTTGTTGGTGGTGGCAGAGGTGGTGGTGGGCCTCTGCAGTGCTGTGGGGCATATGGGCATATGGACCTTAAGTAATAGTTTTTACTATTTCAAATAAATACTATAATTAAAATATTCTGAAAGTAATAAAAGTCCAACCATGTGACGTTGTCGAGTAAGATTGCCTGCATATTTGCCTTCGCTTTGTCGATGATTACAGT
Source organism: Frankliniella intonsa (assembly GCA_033675135.1). Taxonomy (NCBI): domain Eukaryota; kingdom Metazoa; phylum Arthropoda; class Insecta; order Thysanoptera; family Thripidae; genus Frankliniella; species Frankliniella intonsa. The sequence goes on along the minus strand of CM066247.1, from coordinate 350,752 downwards.
CCACAAAACGATAGTTTGTAAAGTTTGTGTCGCTCCCGGTAAGTAATCGGCTAATTCAGTCCCTTTAAAAGGGAACGGAGCCCCGAAACTTACTTAGCTGCTGTTACGCGGCCAGCCCCGCCCCGCCCCGCCCGCCCCGCCGTCCAGAAGCCAGGGCGCACCAAGGTCACGGCAGGGCGGGATTATTTGAATGTGTGCGGGGCACCGCCACCGCCGAGCCGAGCTGAGGGATGGCCGCCAATTTGTCTGCTGGGGATTCAGAAACAGAGAGGTAGGGGTGGAGGTAGGGGTGGAGGTGGGGGTGGAGGTAAACGTTGGAGGTCGCGGGATGGCTCTGCGGGTTAGGCGAGAGATGGGAGCCGAGGGGTGGAACGTGTGGTCGGTCGATGTTTAGTCGTCAGAGGACACTGGCTCTCCCACAGCCCGGGCTTTGTGGACACTTCTCTCTTACCTCTCGCTGCTTGTACGTACCCGCTCTTCCAAAGTAAGTTTGAACCTTGTGTGTGTCTCGGGCTGCCACTCACTCTGCCCCCCCCCCCCCGCCCTCCGTGCGCCACCCACACTCCCCGTTTGTCGCACTTTACTGCCTCCTTCGCGCGCGCGCCCATGCCCACCCCGCGCAGCAGCATCGAGTTATTATTAGAGGGGACAAAACTCCGCCGTTCACTTTCGGGCGAGGAAAAGTCATCGTCGTCGTCTCGAGAATGACGTCACTCCTAAGTAGTTTCCAAGTATCCGGGCGGGGCGGGGCGGGGCGGGGCGGGGCGCGCCGGCGCGCTGCACTCAGTCCTTTTTTGATAACTTAACTTTGGGATAACGCGGCGCCGACTGCTCTCTTCCAATGAGAGGGAAAGTTGGGGGTCGGCGCGGCCCATTTGTGCCGAGCAGATTGTTTTGGAGCGATCGGGATCGGAGGAGAGAGAGGAGAGAGGAGAGGAGAGAGGGGTCAGCGGTAAAGTTTCGAGACCTATTCATCATATATTGTGGCTCACGTGCTGCTCCGCCGCTTCATAATTTGCACCGCTTATCGTTAATCAACGTCGCGAAGTGACTGTTAGCCGGGCAGCAGGGCGCGCCGCGCGCCTGCGAGAGAAATCTGACAAAGTTTTTGAAGGGAGGGTCTGAAAAATATATGACGTTGGTGTTGGCGGCTGGCTGACTGCTCTCCCATTCAAACAGTGTGCAACACACTAGCTCTTTGGTTTTCCAGTACAGTGTTAGTTTTGGATGACCACTGTGAAAAATATCCTCGTAAAGTTACAACATTTATCGTAATTTGTGATTTACAAATGACGTTGTAAATTTACGGTCGGTATCGTCAATTTACCACAGCCTATTTGTGCTCGTTTAAGAACGACTAGTCGATACCACAAGTGTCTATTCAGTTTTGTACTTTTACACATTGATATCGTAGCTTTACGACATTTTTCATAGGAAAACCCGTTTTTTTTCTCACCGTTCATCTTGGCTGTGGACGCACGCCGCTGGAGGTGAGGTATTGGATGGATATATCCGCCCGTGCGACCGGAAGTGTTGGCGTGCAGTTCCGCCGGCCGGAGTCCGGAAATTAAAAGTCGAGTGGGTTGCCGATACGTCTGGACTGACGGGCGTCACAGCATCGTCAGCCGCAAGGAGGAAAACTTGGGAGAACTGCCCCGAAAATCCAGCCTGTACTACTAGATTAAAGTTTGTATCTGTGCAGGACTTTAGATCATTTTTTCAATCAATTCGACAACCCCTTTTGCAGCATGAGCACTGTGAAATCTTGCAAACGATTGTAGCTGCTTTGTCACTGCGAACCAATTGCAAACGGTTTTCTTTTGTATTGCAAACAAAATCCTTCGAAGCTGCGAACAGATTTCCTTGAAAGCTTACAAAGCAGCCAAAAATAGTCCGCAATACGAACAAATTCCTCTCAAGGATTTATCAGTGAGGACAAGAGAACATGCTAAACTTGGGTATTGTCATAGTGAATCTCTCCGCTCTGAATACATCCGTCTTTACTCGTCGAGAACCTCCCCCCGCCCCGCCGCATCTCTTTATTTGCCTTTGCCTGGCGTGCGCGCCACCACGCCCTACGGCTCCCTGCCCCGCCCCGCCCCGCCCCGCCCCGCTCCGCCGCGCCCGGAGTGATACGACCTAGAGTATGGTGGGCAGGTACGCCCGCCCGGCCGAGCCCCGCCCCGCCCGGCCCGGCCCGCCACATGAATATTCCGCTTGTCCCATTTCCGTGGACCCTGCACCTGTTCGTCCACCGAGACCCCCCCCCCCCTCCCACCAGCCTGCGACGCACCTGTGCGTGTATATCATTCAGCCCGAGCGCTCACGCCGCCCCGCCCCGCCCCGCCGCTGCTCGCTCCCCCGGCGCAGCAGCGTCACCCATATTGTTGCAAGAATTAGTCGGTAAGCGCAACTGTTACCGACGGGGCCCGGAGGAGCGAACAGGACAGGACATCGCCGTGGGGAGAGGGCGGCCCTAGCGGGGGAGCGGTCGTGTCGAGGTCAGTGCCGTCCGAACAGTGGCGCGGCGCAGCGGTGACCTTGAACCAGGCCCCGCGTTACTCGATCCAATCAGAACGTGGGGCGGGGCGGGGTAGGGTGGGGTGGCGCGGGGTGTGGTGGGGTGCCGGGGCGGGGCGGTGTGGTGTGGGGTAGGGTGCCGGGGCGACGTGCCCCAAATATTCTCACTGTAAGTTACAAAGAGAGTGTTTGTAAGACTTTTAGAGTGCGGTTTTCTTTTGAATTGCGAACAAAATCCTTGGCGAATCCTCTCACCTGAGGGCCGTGCGGCTGGAGCCTCCTGGCCCCGGAGCGGCCCGGAGCCGCGGGCTGGTGCGGCGTCCCGGAGGCGGCGGACCAGAGTGGGGCGGGGCGAAGCGGGGTGGGGCGTGGGGCGGGGCGGGGTGCGGTGGGGTGGGGTGAGGCAGGACGCGCGGTGTCCTGTTTTGCTGCTCGGGAGTCACATTACATTCCAGGAGTGCAGCAGCGGCGTCGGGCGTCGTCAGCGGTGGGCGTGCCACGCCACGCCACGCCACGCCACGCCACGCCACGCCACGCCACGCCACGCCAGCCCACGCCCACGCCAACCAACGCCAACCAACGCCAAACCGCTGCTGCCAGGAACTGTTCCAGGATGGCGGTACTACCCGCACTCCGCCTACTCTCTCTCTCTCTCTCTCTCTCTCTCTCTCTCTCTCTCTCTCTCTCTCTCTCTCTCTGTCTTTCGCGAAGGCACTCACACATGCTGGCACACACACACACACACACACCGACGCACGCGCCCAGTTCCGTGTTTGGACCAAAATCTCTCCCCAATCTTCGGCTATTACCGACACGGGGTGGGGCGGGGTGGGGCGGGGTGTTCCTGCTGCCACTGCGCGACCTTCGCTCCGCGGCCCCGCGTGCCACGCCACGCTGTTTAGCGACCGACTTTTTGGAGTTAGGTGCCTGCCACGAAATCTTTTGATCTCTCCTGCTGCGACCTCTCTCTCTCTCTCTCTCTCTCTCTCTCTCTCTCTCTCTCTCTCTCTCTCTCTCTCTCTCTCTCTCGCTCGCTCCTTCTCGCTCTCTCGCCCTCTCTCACTCTCTCTATGTGTCCTCCTTTTCTCTCTCCCTCGACGACGGTGAGGGGCCGTCAAGGGCTTAACGTCGATAGGACCTGGCGCAAAGGTGAAGCGTAGACCTTGTACGCGGTGTGGTATTTTCTACATGTGCGTTACCAATAAGGGGTCTCCCCCCCCCCAATTCCCCCCCCCTCCCCCTTCTGACAACATACAGGCACATATGATTATGTCATTCTACGTCTCCTATCGGTTCATCTTCCGTTTGCGTAGAGTTCCACGGGTGTATTGTTCCCGCGCAGAAACACATTCGTTTGTGTGGTTTTTTTTTTTAAATAATTTTCTTTTTTTTTGTGCGTGCGTGCGCCTTATAGTAGAGGTCCGATTACTTGTGACTGGTTGCGCTGCCTCACCCCATAAAACCCCTCTATCTCTCCCGCCGCGCCGACCCCCCGATACACCCCTATGAAGCTGTAAATAAGCTTTACAACGCCCCGCAGGCATACGCGTGGTGCGGCCGCCGTGCGGGTGTGGAGCAGCGTCCACCCCCACCCCCCACCCCCCGGCCCCCCTCCACCCCCCGCCCGACCGCACCGCCCTCCAACATTGCAAATGAATGCTCGCCCGGCCTGGGCTCCCGTTGTTCCGGGCAGCGCGGCGCACTGACCTTGCAGGGTGACGTCACACTGTGCACTGGCTTGCTCCTCTATTGTTCGCCGACGCCCAAAACGTAGAAACGGAGGCTAAGTCGGGGAGCGAGAGAGAGAGAGAGAGAGAGAGAGAGAGAGAGAGAGAGAGAGAGGCACAGGAAAGGAAGAGATGGAGTAGAGGTTTGTGGCGGGGAAAAGAATCGGCAAGACAGCAGGGAATGCGGGGTGTACCCGTCGTATAAATTTCCTGCTCTCTGTCTTTCTCTCTCACTCACTCACCCCTCTTACTCTCTCCCCCTCTCAATCGTTTAACAAGCGGGCAGCTACAACAACGGCAAGTAGCAGAGCTTTTTTTCACTGCGCCTCTCTCGTTCTACTCTCGCTCTCGCTCTCGCTCTCGCTCTCGCTCTCGCTCTCGCTCTCTCTCGATCTCTCGTGAAGGTCCAGCGTCCTGCTTGTCCAGGCGAACCGAATCGGAACAGGTTCAATAATCAGTGTCGCTATTTTGCACCACCAGGCGGGGCTGGGCGGCGTGTACCTGGCTTAGTCCAGGATGCTCTTCGAGATGGCGGTGAGCTGCGGTGGGACATGGAGAGGGGAGCGCCGCGCCCCACGCAACACCTCTGCGGTGCTACGCCGCCCCCGCCCCGCCCCGCCCCGCCCCGCCCCACCCCACCCCGCCCCACCCCACCCCGCCCCGCCCCGCCCCACCCCACCCCGCCCCGCCCGCCCCCCGCCCCGCCCGCCCCACCCCACCCGCCCCGCCCCACCCCACCCGCCCCTTGCCCCACCCCGCCCCACCCACCCCGCCCCACCCCACCCCGTCTCCCACCCCACCCCGCCCCACCCGCCCCGCCCGCCCCGCCCCGCCCAGCCCCGCCCTGACAGAATCCCAATCCCCGCGCGGCTGGTGCGCCGTCTGCGACTACCCTCTCACTCGCCCCCCCCTCCCCCCCCCCCCCCCTCCCCCCCCCCCTCCCTCACCCTCCCCTCCCCCTCCCCCTCCCCTCCCCTCCCCTCCCCTGCCCCTCCCCTCCCTCCTCCCCTCACACCTCCTCCCCTCCCTCCTCCCCTCCTCCCCTCACACCTCCTCACCTCCCCTCCCCTCCCCTCCCCTCCCCCCCCCCCCCCCCCTCCCCTCCCCCTCCCTCCCCTCCCTCCCCTCCTCCCCTCCTCCTCCCCTCCCCTCCTCCTCCTCCCCTCTGCCCTCCCCTCCCCTCCCTCACCTCCTCCCCTCCCCTCCCCTCTCCCTCCCCTCCCCTCCCCCCCCCTCCGCCCTCCCCTCCCCTCTCCTCCTCCTCCCCTCCTCCCCCTCCTCACACCTCCCCTCCGCCCTCCCCTCCCCTCCCCTCCCCTCCCCTCCCCTCCACCTCCGCCCTCCCCGTCCCCTCCCCTCCTCCCCTCCACCTCCCCCCTCCCCTCTGCAACTCCTCCTCTGAACGGAATTACGTGTTCCGCAAACGTTCGATTTTCAACAAGCCAGGCACGTATTGCAGTCTAGGAAGAGCAATGTGAAAAAGCTAGAGGTGGGGGGAGAGAGAGAGAGAGAGAGAGAGAGAGGGAGGGAGGGGGGGGGAGAGTGCATGTGAGAGAGTTAGTGTTAGTGTGAGAGAGCGCACGCCTGTCTCTCTGCCGCTGGTCGATCGCTCTGTTCCCCTTCCATCTTGTCTGCTGTCTTCTCCGCACCTTAACCTGCTGACTGGGCTGACTCGTACTACCACACTTTCAGGGGGAAGAAAACTACAGTGAATCCCGTTAATTTTCAGGTACGCAGGATTCACCAGGATTTACTGCACTCTTTGGCGTACCCCCAAAAATAAAATTGTTGAAATGGAAGACCAAAAGCAACAACAAAGGGGAATAATACTTTTATATCTTTCATAACCGTACAAGTCATCAGGACAAACACGCCCCTCTGTTTGTTGTTTTCAGTGTTAAAACAGGCCGAGCGCTGAGCTGAAAATTACTTGACAGCAGAAAATTAATAATAATTACTCCAGTCATGCTGTTTGTTTTGCCGTCAGCCCAATCATACTGTAGCTGGGGCGGCAGCAGCCTCTGCTTGTTTGACTGTGTGTTTGTGTGTGTGCGTGTGTGGGCCTCTGTGTTTTAATCCTAACCCGTATGTGTGTGTGTGTTGCAGGTAGGCGTCGTCGCTGGGTCTGGTCGACTGATTAACGCTGGCGCCGCTCCGCTACGCGCCGCGCCACGCCGGGGCCCCCCAGCCAGCCCGCAGCGGTGAGGACGCCCCATGATGGACTGTTATTTTATCCCAAAGGGGCCCCGTGTGGGGCCCGTGTGGGGCCCGTGTGGGGCCCGTGTGGGGCCCGTGTGGGGCCCGTGTGGGGCCCGTGTGGGCCCGCGTGCGGGGCCCTGGGAGGGACTGGCCGGGACGCGGCACGGCAACGGGACGGCACGGCACGGCACGGCCGCACTTGACTCATTATTCTGGCACGGGATTTCTGCTGGCCGGCTGGCTGGCTGCTCTGGCTGGCTGGCTGGCTGGCTGGCTGCTCGGGCTGGCCGGCTGGGTGGGCCATCCTTTTCCTGCCCTGCGCAGCACCCATTGCAAGAGTGTTGCCAACTTGTCGCGCGCCCCTTGCCCCCCCCCCCCCCCCCCCAACCCCTAGCCATCCGTTTTGCTCCACCGGAACCTTTTTCCCTGGGGTCACCCCCCCGCCGCTGCTACCGGCTTCCCTCTCTCTCTCTCTCTCTCTCTCTCTCTCTCTCTCTCTCTCTCTCTCTCTCTCTCTCTCTCTCTCTCTCTCTCTCAGAGCTCTCACCCCATCCCTTCTCCACCGCCCCCGCCACCACCCCGTGCGTCCGGCATATTTCCAGTGGTCAAGGCTGTAGGAGCGGAGTGTTCCGGCGTTGGGGCGGGGCGGGGGCGGGGCGGGGCGGGGCGGGGCGGGGCGGGGCGGTGGATGTGAGGCACACGGGCTGGGCCCGGGCCCGGGGGCATGGCATGGGCCCGGTCCGGCTGGCTATCTCTGCCTGCGACGTGACCGCGCGCGCACATTTCGTGCGTTAAGCCCCGCACTGCCGCCGCTGCTCATGCCGCCACGTTGCGTGTACCACTCGGGACAAATGCTCAGTGTACCCTGTAAATCCGCAATGCGAAAGGTTTGGCTGCTTCGTAAGCTGACAAACAAGTTTTGTTCGCAATTAGTTCCGAAGGATTTTTTTCGCTATACGAAGAAAATCGTTCGTGATTTCCTCGCAAAGTAATAACAGTGTAACTCCCTACTGTGTTGTTCCCTACTTACAGAAAAAAAAGCGGCCTTATTGCGCCACTCTGTAGTGTAGAACTCACTTTCACGCAGCTTTCATGAACAGTGTATATACCTCGCTTTCGGCATCAAAAAATCTGTCGGAAGCCGAAGCGCCCTGGCGACAGCAGTGTGGACCGTGGAAGGGGGTGAGACAGGGTGAGAGGCAGGGAAAAAGGGGGGGGGGGGAAGGGGGGCAAATTGCCGGCTCTAATTTTGTCAGTGTCCCTCTGTCCCTCTCCTCTTCTCTTCTACCTCTGCTTTCCCCGTTCTCTCTCTCTCTCTCTCTTTCTCATTTGTTTCGTTGTAGAAGTTACAAGCACGCGGTGCCCGACTCGTCCGCAAACCGAACCCTCCTGATGGCGCTGCTCCCTCCATATACACACATATACGCGGTTAGAGAGAGAGAGAGAGGGAGAGAGAGAGAGAGAGAGAGAGAGAGAGAGAGAGAGAGAGGGAGGGAGGGAGGGAGGGAGAGGGGGAGAGAGAGAGAGAGAGAGAGACCCTGACTCGTTCTCAGCAGAGGTCCTGGGCAGCCCCATCACGTCCGCGGCTGACGAGTCTCTCCCTCTACATTGTCTTCTTTCGATCACGAGTCTTCGCCAGCAGGAAACTCTGCACGCCGCTGCCGCCCCATGTCTCTGGCCCGGGGCGGGCGGGCGATGAGCAGGTGTGGCCTCTCACCAAGATGACGGTGAGCAGAATGATTGGGGACATGGGCTCACCAAGGAATCAGTAGTCTGAGAAATGTTGGTAGGGGTTACCGGAACATGACGCATACAAGTTACGATACCAAAATGTAAAATTAGGAAATTGTAATGACCCAAGCTATTAACTTGTCATTCTGAAACGAACACACAAGTTCGTAAATTTACGCTTTCATTTTGTAACTCGCAATCTACGAAAACTGTTGTAAATTTTTTGATTGCCGTGATGGTTATGATAGCGACCTCCCTCCCGCCGCCCTGATCCGCGCCTGCTCGTCTCTTTACATCCCGCCTTGATCCCGCTTGGTTCTCGCGTATCGGGGGCCGCCCCGCCCCGCCGCGCCCCGCCGCGCCCCGCCCCGCCAGCGCGCTCCTGCCGCCCTAGATACACTTTGTCGCTACAGGTGTTCTACTTCTCTTATCTCCTCCCTCCTACTCATCTCCTCTACTCTTTACACGGCTCTGCCTCTCCCTGTTTCTGCTCCCCCCCCTCTCTCTCTCTCCCTCTCAGCCGGGTCGCTCTTGCTCTCTCGGGACAGCTCGTTTTGCCAACGCCTTGGCGCGACGGAATTCATCAGCCTTATCAACCTTATATCTCGGCGAGAGCAAGAAATATGCAAGGCTGAAGGCAGATAGGAAGATGGGGGGGAAGAGAATGAGGGACCGAGGAGTGGAGGGCCCTGAGGGGAGGGGGTCAGAGGGGGAGGGGGGTGGGGGGCAGAGGGGCACTAAGGGGGCACACTGCAAAAAATAAGAACGGAACAATTACGGAGAAAGACCGTTAATTATTGTCCGGTGGTTTCCGTCATTGAAAGGTACGGACATCGCCGTATTCGGACCGCCCCGTAACTCTATTTGTGTGGTACGGAGACTAGGTACGGCCATTCCGCAGCAGATTTTATCGGTTTTTATGTGTACGGAGAAGGCGTTACACGTCTCCGTATTGCGAAAATAGGGTATACGGACTCTCCGTTCTCTGCACTCCGTCGCAAGTTTCACAGGGCAGGTACGGACCGCCGTACTTGGTTCCGTATTCGTCTCTATTTTTTTACAGTGCAGAGAAGGGGGGGGGGGGGCGGAATGGGGGCGGTGGAAGATCCGTCCAGTCCTTGATGGTGCGTGGCCTCGTACGTCATTGGAGGGGTGGCGAGATGGCAAAGTAGGTCCCATGTGGCTCGCCGTGTGTGTGTGGATGCGCCCCGCCCCGCCCCACCCCGCCCCGGTGCTCGAGGCTGGTTCCGACCAGGCAAAAGCGCATTCCCAGACTGTCTTGCTTGTGCCTGCCAAGCCCCGGCCGTAAAGCGCGCACACACGCAAACACACACACACACAAACCAACAAACAGAAAGACAGAGAGAGAGAGAGAGAGAGAGAGAGAGAGAGAGAGAGAGAGATATGGGCGGGGAAGAGGAGAAGAAAGAGACAGTTGGTTGTAGGCCGTTGGCACAGCAATTAACGAGATTGCAGCGCCACCGCGACTCCCGCCCGCTCACCGTCTTGGTGGACCAGTCGCAGTGTAGCTCAGCTCTGCCCCGCGATCCAATTCTCTTCTACTGCTGCTGCGGCCGCGCCGGGCCCTAGGTACAGCGCGCACGCGAGCTGTGTGTGTGTGTGTGTGTGTGTGAGAGAGAGAGAGAGAGAGAGAGAGAGAGAGAGAGAGAGAGAGAGAGAGAGAAAGCGAGGGGGGGGTGGGGGGCAAGAGAAGGGAAGGGGGTTCGGAATGTGCCTGCCTAACCTAGCGCAGCGCCCGGCCCCGCCCGCGCACGTTACAGATGCTGCTGGCGCTGGAGAATTTGACTAAGCCGTGCTCTGTGTGTGTGTGTGTGTGTGTGTGTGTGTGTGTGTGTGTGTGTGTGTGTGTGTGGGCGCGCGCGCCTACACTCCTCCTCCCGCTGCGCGGCGCCCGCCCCCGTGCTGCGCCCCGCTCATCAGTTAAACCCGCGGACACCATAGGCGCCTTCACTGTAAAAATAAAAAAAAAATCTTATTTGTAAAGTTACGTCTTATTTTCGTAATTCGTGATTTACAAGCGGTGTTGTATAACTTTACGATCAGACATGTGTTCATCTATAAGCTATTCGTGTACGGTTGTATTTTCAGGTTGTAGCCCTGGATCTCCTGCGGCCTTACGGTCGGCAGGTGTGACGTCACGCTGCAGATTCAGATTGTATGACGCCCCGGCGGACTCGGGAGGAAACCTCATCATGTTCCGGCAACGATAATGCCTGCTTTATGGATGAGTGTGCGTGTCCGGCCGGCCCCGCCCCGCCCCGCCCCGCCCCGCCCCGCCCCGCCCCACCCCGCCTTGCCCCTTACCCCACCCCGCCCCGCCCCACGACTCGTGGATTCCGATTACTGCCCCGCGCACCGTGAATAATACAGGGTCCGGCTGAACCATCACGCGAACTCCGTGTCTTGCGGTGGTAAGGGAAGGGAGGTAGGTGGTAGCGGGGTAAGAGGGGGGGGGGACCTATTGTGACCGATAAGAAACGGCTCCAGGACGACGAATAGCAACAGTATGTAGAACGCCTTAAGGTTTCTGGATGGAAAAAAAAACGGGATTCTACCATTTCCTACGATTTAAATTAGAGGAAGTCGTTAAGGTATAGTTTAAATACCAAAGAATCAGCATGCACTGTGAAACCAAGTGTTCAACTCGACACGCGAGAGGAATAACCGCCTACCTCCGCGGACTGAAAACAAAACCGCTTACCTCTGCGACCCTTAAACAAAACCGCGCACCTCTGGGACACGAAAACAAAACCGCTTAAATGACTTTTTTACACATTTTGAGATATGGGTATCATTCGAAAGAGAATTTTTCACTGATCATTTTGATACTAATATCTCAAAATGTGTAAAAATTAAAGTAATTTAAGCGGTTTTGTTTTCGTGTCCCAGAGGTGCGCGGTTTTGTTTACGGGTCGCAGAGGTAAGCGGTTTTGTTTTCAGTCCGCGGAGGTATGCGGTTATTCCTCTCGCGTGTCGAACTGTTCAACACTTGTAAGTGTGCAACTTCCAGTGTAACAGGTGAAAGTGCGCAACTCGGTATTTGTGCGATTGGAAGTGTTAAACTCGCCAGTCGTACACTTGTAAGTGATTAACTCGACAGTTGTACATTTGGAAGTATTCAAAAAGGGAAATGTTGCACGGGGAAGTTGAACACATGCAAGTGCACAAATGTCGAGTTAAACACTGACTGGCAAGTTTGACCCTTGGAATTGCACAAATACCGAGGTGCGCACTTGCACCTGTTATACTGGAAGTTGCACACTTACAAGTGTTGAACAGTTGAACACTTGGTTTTACAGTGTGTGAGGATTAGTTTTGATTTGTTAGGTTTTGCAAAATTAAAAATAAAGTTGCACATGTTCTAAATTATTTTTTGCGCGGTCGTGCGTGATGTTGCGCGCGTGTGGGCGACGGGCCGCGTCACCGAGCAGGGTGGGGGAGGGGAGGGGAGGGGGAGCAGGGGCGGGGGGGGGGGGGGGGAGGGGGGCGCAGAGAGGCTCGCTTGTCGGAATACATTGCTCCGCTCAGAATGAGCGATGGAAAATCTATAATGAACTAGTGAGGCTGCTGCTGCTGGTGCGTGCTCACAACGAAACGATGGAGTCTGGCAGGGACCCTAACACCCCGCTCCCCTCCCCCCCCCCCCCGCCCCTCTTACGCCCTCACCCCGTCACGCTACGCTCACGCCCCCCGAAGCCTCAACGACAAAATACCGATTCGCAATATGGGGCTCGGCCCTCCAGTGGGGCTCCAGCCCACAAGGCTCGCCGGGGCGGGGCGGGGCGGGGCGGGGCCGCACGGGGCCGGGCGGGCGGGCGCCATCGACAGCCCGGAGAGCTGCTGTGTATATCAGGGGAGCACGCAACGTCATTTCCCTCTCCCTCCCTCTCTCTCTCCCTCTCTCTCTCTCTCTCTCTCTCCTTCTCTATCTGTTTCTCTCTCTCTTTCTTTCTCTCCTTCTCTCCCTATCTCTCTCCTCTCTCTCTTTCTCTCTTTCTCCCTCTCTTTCTCTCTTTCTCTCTCCCTATCTCTCTCCTCTCTCTCTCTTTCTCTCTCTTTCTCTCTCTTTCTCCTCTCTCTCCTCTCTCTCTCTCTCCATCTCTCCCTATCTCTCTCCTCTCTCTCTCTTTCTCTCTCTCTCTCTTTCTCCCTCTCTTTCTCCCTCTCTTTCTCCCTCTCTTGCTCTCTCTCCTTCCTGTCCCTGTCTTCTTCCCTGCCCCGCGCCCTCTGAAGAAGCGAATTCCGAATTTTTTTCTACTCTATCCCGCGCGCTCTTGTATTTCGCTTTTTTCGGTCGTTTTTTTCCTTTATTATCCGACCCGTTTGAAGCCGCCCCGCCGCCGCCCCGCTGCCCCGCCCCGCCGCGACGTGACTCGGACCTTTTCTTTCATTTTGTTCCTGCCGCGTAATAGGAGGGAAAAATTTGAACAATGACAAGCCTATAGTAACGAAGCAGGTGGACTTTGTATTAATAGGAGCCTTCTATCGTCCTCTCCTCCAGGGAGGCGCTCTTCTTCCCCCAGGCCTGTTGGGCAGGCGGCTGCAGAGCCACGCAGGAAACCCAAATGTGTGAATGTCACCCACCCGTAGGTGTGTGAATAACGCGCGCAACCGTAGGTGTGTGAATGTCGCGCACTTGTTGTGAATGTCGCGCACCCGTAGGTGTGTGAATTTTCACTCGAACACTTGTCCCATTCAAGTGTTTGAAATTTACCTGTTCAACTCTACGACTTGGAATTGCCACACGCCCCCGAGTGTGCTCCATGCACACGTTATTGCAGTGTACGCTGGGCGGGCTGCCTGTGAGACGCACCCGGCCGCCCCGCCCCGCCCCGCCCCGCCCCTCCCTCCATCGCCTGCCTGGCTGCAGAGCTTTGAGACGCCGCTGAGCTCGGCTGCCGCTGCTGCCATTTGTGGTCAACCTGTGCTGTGCGCGCGGGCGGGGTGGGGGCCCCGGCGTCCCGACGCCGCCCGACGCCGCCCGACGCCCCCCGACGCCCCCCGACGCCCCCCGACGCCCCCCGACGCCCCCCGACGCCCCCCGACGCACCGGCGCCCCGGCGCTCTCTGCTGTGGCCGCCAGCGGGCAGGGTAGTGTATGTATGCCCCTAGCCAAGGTACCTTGGGCGGGGCGGGGCGGGGCGGGGCGGGGCGGGGCGGGGCGGGGCGGGGTGGTCTGCTTGGCGTGGCGTGGTGGTGTGGGCTTGGGTGCGCCTTGTGCTTAGCATGGTTGCGCCCACAAACGAGGGCCCCGGCCCGGCCCGGCCGGTAGGGACGGGGTCACGGGGCTTTGTTTTCCCCATTGTCCGGGTGCCTCGCCCGGCCCAGCTTTGTTGCTCAGCTATTCATCCATCGCCCCCCCCCCCCTCTCTCTGCTCTGAAACCCCCTTGGACTCCCCCCTCCCACCGTGCTATACACACCTCTTACCCCTCGACGCCCCCTCCTCCCCCTTTCCTCCCCCTCCCGCCAAAGCCCCCCTCCCCTCCCCCAACCCCACCCTTATCCCGGAATGATCCACCACCGCCCAGACGTCGTGCATACCCCACTTTTTGCCTTGATTCCTTGGCGAGGTTGGGGGAGGGGGGGGGGGGGAGGAGGGGTACTGCTGCCGCTTGTATACCGAAGGCTTTTGCAGTTTCGTCGTTCACTGTAAACAAATGAGACGCCTAGTTCGCGGCGCGCGCAGAGTGATTCACAGACTGTGTGCCTGAGGAGAAAAGAGTTGTGTCATGTCGAAGACCACGTCTCTGACGGACCGCGCAAAACTTTTGTCTCCTCCAAAGCATGCAAAGTCTTTCTCTTTGCCCATTGAGTCCCGCCCCGCCCCGCCCCGCCCCGCCCCGCCCCGCCCCGCCCCGCCCCGCCCCGCTCCGCGGGTCGCTCCTGCACATTCCCCTCTTTCTCTCCTCAGCTTTGCGGCGCCAGATTTATTTTCCTCATCTAACCCCATTTCCGCTCCCCCCCCCCCCCGTCTCGCTTGCCCCGCTGTGTTTTCGTCGTCGTCCCCCGCTTTTATTTATCGGCTTCTTGTCATTACCCTGTATACCCTCCGCGTCTCCCCGCGCGCCGCCGGGAGGGAGGGAAAGGTTTAGCCTCGTCGCGGGACTGTGTTTTCTTCTTTTCTTGATCCCTGACAATATCGTTGTTGTTTTTGGTGGTGGTGTGTTATGGTTGTCTTACATATTATATGGGGTGGTTAAAGCGTGTGTCAGTGATGTGTACAAGCGACGGGGGGAGATTGAAAGCTGAAGCTCGTCTCCTTTTTATCAAAGTATCTACCGTGTTACAGTAGGCTGGTCTGCGTGCTTGATCTAGCCGACACCCTGAGAAATATTTTAGGTGTATGGGAGATTTTCCATGATAAATTTCGTACACTCGCGAAGTCAGACTGTAAAATTTACCACTCCCATTGCAGAGCTTTACCTTGCAACGCTATGAGACATGACTGTAAAATTTAGGGTGTAGAGTGGCATTTTTTTTTCGTCGTGCAAAGCATATATATTTAGTTGTAGAATATTTTTTTCAGTGGCCGGACGTCACGTCACGTTTGTTTCGGCCATCAGCGACGGGGTGGCGGGGGCGACGTGACGTGGGCCCGTCACGTGGGACGTACGGCACGATGATGGTCACATAAAGGTGACAACATTGGGGGCCGATGGGGGTGGATCTGGTGGGACGTGCCTGCAGGGGCGGGGCGGGGCGGGGCGGGGCGGGGCGAGCTGAGGACCAGCCGGGCCAGAGGGCGACGGGACGGGGCCACACTGTCCAACACGGCCGCGGCAACACCCGAGAAAGCGTGTTCTTGGATCATATGCATTGTATTTTGAATCGAGTGCAATGTATTTGACTGGATCAAGTATACCAACGTTCTTGAGCGTGTGGACTCGAACATTGCAAGGGATTTTTTCGTAACTTTACGAACAAAGACCTGTTAATTTTTTTCACGAACTCTTCGTTATTTTTAGAAAACGAATACACTTGTAAACTGACTATTGTTCGTAATATTGTGTGTATGATCCAGAATCCAAGAAATTTGTCGTTCTGGAATGCTTATAACTAATATGCTAGATTACGAAAAGTTTGTTTTCCAATGCTACGAACGGTTCTTCTTCTGGAATGACGAACAGTGTTTGCCTTTTTTAATAACAATACTATTCGTACGGAATTTTATCGTAAAATAACGAAATCCATTAACAGTGAATCAGCCCTGATTTGTTCTCAATCTGCTCCCCTTTACGCTTGAAATTAAACCTATATTCTTGGTTTAAGGCGAAATTGGGCTTAGATGAAGCACCGAATTGTACTTGGGCTAGTCAAGGACACGCTACTCTGCTACTCTGAGTGAAGCCCAAGTGCACGCTCATCGCTCAACTGCTAACGAGTGAATTCTACACATACTTGTAGGTGCTACACAAACTAGCCACTCACGACTATACTTGTAGGTGAAGACAAAAGCACATTCATAAACACTTGTGAATATGGAAATGACCATGGCTTGCGTGTTTAGGAAAGGGGCATTCCCTGAGCATGCAAGTGCCTTAGATAGGTTCGTTGTACACCCACAAAAGTGTAAAAAGAAAATAACTCACCTGTAAAATGAGCGACCTTTGTGCAGAGTGAAATCTCCCGCCTGAGCGTCGTTTTAACTGACCGCATCTCGTGCGCCCATTGCTCTTCGTCAGACCAGCGCGCTGGTGTCGCGCGGCGAAGCTTTCAATGTGCACCCCCCCCCCCCCTCTCTCTCTCTCTCTCTCTCTCTCTCTCTCTCTCTCTGTCCCTCTCGACGGCGGCCCCCTTTTCTCTCGTTGCGAAGGCTTAACCGATCGCCATACAGCTATCCCCCGCGCCGCGCCGCGCCGGCCCGAGTCTGAGGCAGCTGTGTCAACAGGCGATTCCAATTACACAGAAACTAAGCAAGCAATTTAGCAATCGCGGAAAGGGAAAAGGGATTGGAGGAGGCAGGCGGTGGCGTGGCGTGGCGTGGCGTGGCGTGGCGTGGCGTGGCGTGGCGTGGCGGCGGAGCGGGCAAGAGGAAAACCGGGGGGTCTGGCCACTAGGGTTGCCTATACCCTCTGCAGCATTCCCTAGTGAAGTTTCCTAGTGAAGCCGGGTGGGGTTTACTGCGCGCTCTCTCTCTCTCTCTCTCTCTCTCTCTCTCTCTCTCTCTCTCTCTCTCTCTCTCTCTCTCTCTTTGTGAGTGCCGCCGCTTCCTGTTCCCGTCCCCACGCGCTGCCGCCGGACAGCGGGAAATAGCATTATGTCGATAATGCGAGGCCGTGAGCGCGTCACGGAAGCGACATGGAGTGGTTGATTCCTCGCTCATCCCATACACCAAAGGCGTATTTAAACACACACACACACACACACGCACACAGCGATTAGAGGGTTTTTTTTGCCCCCTCGCAATGTGCTCTGCCGGGAGGGGCGGCGCAAGTGGGAGGATTAGGGACGGCTATCAGGGGGTTAATGATGTGCTGAGAGCGATCGCGTCCGATCCTGCGGTGAGGGGTTCAGCCCGGGGGGAGGGGGCCTATGCAACAAGCCGGTCTATAACGCGTGGGGAAGAGTGCTAAGGCCTCGCTACACTAAATTCTTATGAACAATTATTTATACTCAATCATACGGTATGAACTCCTACGTGCATGCTGTTCTTTCGTACGTATAATTTTTGTTTATAATTACAAACAAAAGAGTCAAATTGTTCATGTAATTACTAATAAAATGGTGCAGTTGCGTATTGAAATTAGGTATGCGCCAATGCGCAACAGGAGCGTTCACAAGTTCCTAAAAAATTAGCGTGTCGCACATAGGAAAATATCTTTGAATCTATGAGTACCGGCCGTATCTTTTTTGTTTTCTTTTGTAACTATCTCTGTTGTGAAGTAAAAATGATTACTTTCATGTTTCTCCTTACTGGCGCCAAGTTCTGGGGGACAGGTGGCAGAGGGGAGGGACTGTGTCACAGGGGCGCGTGCGCCGGCGTACTGTATGAATATTAGACATTGAACGGCATGTACACGGTGGTAGCTCCACACACACACACACACACACACACACAAGGGGTGTCGCGGTGGGCAGGAGGGGGTAAGTCGTCTTTGTCCGCGCTCACAGCAGCAGCGGCGCTGAGGTCCCGACCACACAAAGGACCGGCGCGCCGGGCCCCGTAATTGAACCAAGTCTGTAAGCCGAGCCGGGGCGTGGCGGGGCGGGGCGGGGCGGGGCGGGGCGGGGCGGGGCGGGGCGGGGCGGGGCGGGGCGGGGCGGGGCGGGGCGGGGCGGGGAGTTCGATGGTCGGACCACTACCACCACGTATCCTGCCCTACTGCGGGGCACGCGAGCGCCGCGTACTCCTAGCAGCCCCTGCTGGCGGTCTGCTCTGGTCTGGCGGCGCATGGCAGGCAGGCCGAGTTGTCCGGGAGAGCGTTTTTGTTGTGTTGTGCTTCTTGCAGCTTCCGCAGCCACAGCGCCCCCCGCCCTTACCCCCACCCCCTCCTCCCTACAAGAGTCTCCTGCCCTACTAAACCATCCCTCCAGCACAACTCCACGCAGTTACCCTCATTTTACCCCCACCGCGCCGCACCCCACTCCGGCCGCACCCCTATCCCCCGCAAACTCCGGTCAAATCAAACAGTCCCTTTCACTTTCACTAAGTGTTTGAAACCACTGTGAGAAATGTTTGTAAGAGTTACGGGAAAATTTTCCATGAGAAATGTCGTAAAGTTACGATATCAAATTGTAAAGTTACAAAATTTTAAGGACACTTGGTATCGACCTGTGATTCCAAGTCGAGCAGAAATAGGATTTTGTAAATTTACGATTTTGGTCGTAAAGTTACAACACCGTTTGTATATCACAAATTACGAAAAAAGTCGTTAACTTACAGAGATATTTTTTACAGTGACTGCGAGGCGCATGCGGATCGAGGAAGTCACCGTTTCCCATCGTTTTATTACTAAAACCTACTTATCTTTTATTTTCACAAACATTTGCGTTTATGCATCTTCATAAGGACATGACTTAAAACTCGAATACCCCATGTGCTTCCCCCAAACTTGTAACTCCTGAACTATACTTATTTTCGTGATATTCGTAGAGCCCCTGGCGCTGGTTCGTCTCCTGGACCGGAGTGTCACTGGGGGACAGGGGAGGGGTAGCGGGCATGGGAGGGGTGGGGAGAAGAGCTCTCCTGATCGCAAATCGGTTCGGGCCCGGCGCCGCCCGCCGCCACCCCCGCACTAACGGGCGACGTAATATTGGTCGCTTGGTTGGGTGGTATGTTGTTTTAGGGCTTAGAGCAACCCCTTCATCCCTCAGCGCGGTGGGGCGGATCCCTCATGAGAACCTCGCTGCAAAGCCTCACCCCTTCAGCCTGGCGTGTCGTCTCGACTGGGGGAAGTGTTGCCATACAAGTAGGCAAAACTTCCCACGAATACACCTGTGCCAGGCAGGTATGCCTACTAGGCAAACTCGCTCCACACATGAGACTTTGCCTGGTAGGCAGGTGGAGATGCCCGTCTGCCTCACACAGGGGCACCCGTGCCTACTTATCTGGCAGCACTGTCCCCGGGCCCTGGGTAGACAGGTCCCTCCCGTCGTCTGGAAGGGTCCTTGATCCTCCGTGGTCGTGGTCTTTGGCCTTCGCGGTGGCTGCCTGTCCTACCGATGCGTCTGATTGAGGGCGTCCTTATGGAGGATTACAGACGTGGCGAAGGGCGTCCTCGACACAGCCACACACACACATACACACACAGAGAAGTAGTAAGAGAGAGAGCCACGGCACACACGCACGTAACCCTATGACACCATATTATCTCTCTGAGTGTGTGTGTGTGTGTGTGTGTGTGTGTGTTCACTGCAAACTCAGGCGTGTACTTAGTACACCCCTTTAGGTGCGTGCTTGCAGGAAAATATTTTTAGTTGTGTGCTTGCAAGCACGCACCTACATGTGTGTACTAAAAACACTCTTGAGTTCGCACGGCGTGCGCGCGCTTCGGCCCCAGCAGCGCGTAGGCGGCAGCAGCGGTGGTGACGATGTCTCGCGGATCGCTGGTGTTTTCCCCCGCCCCTGTCGGCGCTGCTGATGCTGCTAGCTGAGCCGGAGCTGCGGGGGAAAATGGGAGCGTTAGCCTCGAACAGCAGAAACTGGTACGCCATGGCTGCTGGGTGAGAGTTCTCACGTCCCCCCCCCCTCCCCCCCCCTCTATCTCCTCAGAGAGCGCTGGTGCCGCGCGGGCGGGCGAGCGGGCGCGCTGTGCGAAACGTGCTGGTTTAAGGGCTGACATTAGCTGGAAAGTTTCACCCTCGCAACAGCATCGCCGTCACCAACCCCGCGTGCCCTACTACACACACACGCGCGCGCGCGCGAGAGAGAGAGAGAGAGAGAGAGAGAGAGAGAGCGAGAGAGAGCGGCCCATGGGTGGGCCTCTTGCACTGCCTCGAGTCAATACTAAGCGACTAGTGCTGGTAGCGGCGCGGCGGCTACCAGCAGCAAGGTCCTCCTCTCTGCCAACCAACCCGCTCCTAACATCTCTCGTTTGCTCCCCCACCCCCTCCTTTTCTTCCTCTCTCTCTCTCTCTCTCTCTCTCTCTCTCTCTCTCTCTCTGGCCTGCTCTCACGCTCTTTCACTCTCTCTCCCTCTCGCTATCGCGCTCACCCCCTCATGCCCACCCTGACTATCCCTCGCCCTCTCACTCGCGCGCACTGCTGTCTCCCTTTCTCTCTCTCTCTCTCTCTTTCTGTCCCCATCCTTGTCCCTCCCTAAGCCGCCGCCACCGCCGCCCTGACGACGTAATGCGCGCGTGTCCTTGAACACTTCATGAGGTCCGTGAGGCAGGACCCATAACAGCGCCGCAGCAGAGAAGAAACAACTACCGTAATACAGAGGCTGCGAGTAGAGGGGGGGGGGGGGGCAGTTAAAGGGGCCTTTGTGGCGCGCACACACACACACACACACACACACACAAGCACACATGACAAGGCCTAATTGGCCGGCTATTTTGTGTTTTGTCTCAGACTATGAGGTGCGAGGACTGTGTGGGGGGAGGGGGAGCAGCGCCCAGAGGCACCGTCGAGCAGACGCGTGGGTAAATGTATAAACGCGTGAAAAATTGTAAAACTACACTGCCAGAAATTTCCACGGTAATTTCTACGGTTTTTCCCGTTAATTTTTTACCAGGTCTGGACCGTTTTTTATGGGTACGGGACGTCCGTAGTACGTATGACCGTACTGCCTTTAATTTAACTTTTTTCGAAGTTTGAAGAAACTTAACTACGGAATTGTTCACGGGAAACACCGTATTTTTAAGATACGGCTGTTCCGTAATCAAACAAAACGGATTTTACCGTAGTATCTGTGGAATGGGCTACGGGATTTTTAACAGTGTAGTCGGATGAGTGCGTGTGACCGCTCAAAACAGTACGCAGGTGTACGTAAGGGTTACGTACTTGAATTTATAAAGCGGTAAAACTCTTGTTGTTAAACGGATTAGTGTCTATTGTAGTTAATCTACAAGTAAAAAGATGTGATTTTTTTTTTTTTTTTTTTTTTTTTGTGGGAACACATTTTATTACCAGAAAGCGACACATATATTCCAGAACTTTGACATGTTAAATTCAACATTCAACATTCCTTTAAAGGAACATTGATGCAGACTTTCCATCAATATTGTTATTATTTATTTAATAGTCTAACTACGTTTTTATTTACAGCTACCACAAGATTTTTACCAGTGTAGGGCTCGGCGCGAGGCCACATAATGGACGTGCAGTTATTACTCTTGTTTCCCTCGCGGTCGGCGAGAGAGAGAGAGAGAGAGAGAGTGTGAGAGAGAGAGAGAGAGAGAGAGAGAGAGAGAGAGAGAGAGGCAGGGCAGGCAAGGAGGAGGAGGAGGAGGAGGGCGCGGGCGCGGGTGTGTTGGGTGGGGGTCGAAATGACCTTTGTTACAAATTGGGCCATCACCGAGTGTACCGGCTGGCGCACGGAGGGCGGGGCGGGGCGGGGCGGCGGGCCGTGGCGTAGAAAAAGCAGTTCATCATGCGCCTCTATGTGGTGGCGCGCGGCGAGGCGAGGGCCCGTGCTGGTGATAGCGCGCCGCCGTAACCACTGCTCGACGGAGCACCCCCCCCCCCACCCCCACCACCACACCCCTCATAACCTCAAGGCCGCGCCCTGTGTCTGTGTACCCGCCAGGGAGCGTCATGTGATCTGCGCGACTGCGTGTATACAGGGTTAGCAGGTCGCAGGTGCACGGGTTTGCCTATCCGATCTAGCCCACTGTAAAATCCTTGCGAAGTAAGTTCTTCTTAACGTTGCGAAGCATTTGGCTGCTTCGCAATGCTTCGTAATACAAAGCAGTTTCTTCGCAAGCCCTGACGTACGAAGAAATTTGTTTGTAGACTACGAAGAAAATGCTTCGTAATACGAAGCAGCCGAATGCTGCGTAGCTTACGAACAACATAAATGTTCTTGATTGCCCGGAGATAATGAGAGACTTTGAAACATTTATTGGGGGGTGGGTGCGACAATGGTATGCTTGGCTCTGCTCTGAATGTCACTGTTGATGTGTTGCAGGTAACTGCCCGGCGCCCTGGTAACCCGCCGCTCACCAGGCTGCTCACCACGCTGCTCACCACGCTCGCCATGATGCTGCCCGCGCTGCTGCTGCTCCTCATGCTGGGTGAGGAGGATTATAAGAATAAAGCTGACGGCATTGGAATGAAGCCTAGGGCTGCTGTAGGGGAGTCCCCCCACAAAGTAAATCGAAAAATATTCGCAAGGTGCTCGCGATTACCTATGATAACTCGCGATAACTCGCGAAAAATTGCGGGCAAAAAAAATCTATAAATGCTCGCTAATCCTCGCGGATACTCGCCAATACTCACGGTTACTCTCGCGGATATTACTCGTAGATACTCGCGAGAATCGTTGAACAGTCGCTTGGAGGGTGGGGGACCCCTCGACACCTCACCTCCTGCGCCCCACGCCTCGCCTCGCTCGCCGCCCCGCTGCCTCGGCCCGCACATCTTGTTGTTTATGGGTGGGGACGGGGCCTCGGGGGCTTACAGAGACTTAACAGCGCAAAAGTCAAATCGACGGCTGCTACTGCTCCCTCTGCTGCTGCTTGTTGTTATGGTTTGGGCGTCATGTTGTTTGCCGGCGCATAGGTGCGGAGTCTTGGCGCCAGGGCAGGGTGACGTATACAGCCCATATCGGAGGCTCACTGTCAATACAATTTATTTTGTATATTTGTTTTCAGTTGGGTTTGCAGTCTATGTTAACCCATTCCTGCTCCTTGGGGAATTCCAAGTCGATACGTCATGTTTGTAATTTTTATAATTTTAAATTGTACTTTTATGTACTTACAACAAGCTTCACGGAAAATTCTTCCTGTTAATCTCGCAACTATGTTTGACAGTGGTGTAGTAGTGGCGCTGACTCCTCGTATGACTCGGGCGTGAATAAGACAGCACGTCACCCAACACCTCCGGGCCAGGCCGCCAGCCGCCACGTCGCGAGCACACCGGGGCTCGCGTTACCGTGCCCGCGAGTACTTCACGCCCCCGCCCCGCCCCGCCCCGCCCCGCCCCGCCCCGCCCCGCCCCGCCCCGCCCCGCCACGCCCCGCCACGCCCCGCCCCGCAACGCCACGCCACACCCCGCCACACCCCGCTGCCGCCTCATTGACTTGCGCCGGTAATAATTCAGCAGCAGCATGCGACATGGGAGGAGAGTTGATGTCGCAAGTGAGCTGCGAGTGCCTTACACGCCTTACACACTCCCGGGCTTCCTACACTGGAAAAATAACTGTTCTGACATGCGTCACACTTACGACACAAGTGTGACCCCTAGAGAGGTCGCATCATATGTTGTGACCGTAGTTTTGGCCACGTTTATAATGCCGTATATCCTGGGTAGCTAGCGTCGCATCACATGGTGTGAATTATGGTAAATTTAGGTCGCATTACGTGGCGTGACCCAAGATGCTCACACCAATGGACGCGACGCACGTCACGTTTGTTTTTTCCAGTGTAGTATCACTGTAAAAAAAAAATAAAGGAATATTCTGCGCCACGGATGAGCAACTTTATCCCATGTGGCGGGGACACCTGCTTTTTGCCATAGTATGAACGTTTTTGACTTACTTTTTGTTGCTTTTCGGTTCCATGTATGTATTTATACTAACTCTGGCGTGCGTTTCCGCCCCCGTGCTCGACACACTCTCTCTCTCTCTCTCTCTCTCTCTCTCTCTCTCTCTCTCTCTCTCTCTCTCTCTCTCTCTCTCTCTCCCCTTTCTTCCCCGCGTTAAAGTTGCTGCTCGCAGCGCGCCTCGTGCGAGCTCGCTCTAGTTTTAATTAACGGGGCGGCGGGAGGGAGGGAGGGAGGGAGGGAGGGAGGGAGGGGGAGAGGGAGTGCGTCATATCACCTTGCCGCTGAGGCCGCCGGGCCGGGGCGCCAAGGCGTGGCGCTGAACAATGAGATCACGGGGTGACTTATCGTTAGTTCACGCCTCCGCCGCGGCCCGCGGCCGCGCGCCACCGTCTGCACTCACTCAAGGCTGTTCACTCAGGGTCAGAGTGTCATGGGGACGCGGGGCCACGAGGCCACAGGGTCGGGCTGGGCCGCGGAGTTTTGGCTGCGGTCCAGCGACTGATAGCCGCCGGCTGCTGCTGGAGCCGGGCTGGAGCCGGGCTGGACTCGCTGGAGAAGTAGTTATTCGGGTCATTCAGTCACGACCGCCCGACGACTGTCTTTCTTCCTCTCTTACAGTCTTTTTCTCTCTCTCTCTCTCTCTCTCTCTCTCTCTCTCTCTCTCTCTCTCTCTCTCTCTCTCTCTCTCTGTCTCTCTCTCTGTCTCTCTCTCTCTCTCTTGCTCAGCTGCGCATGTCCTGACCTTGCCCCGCGGTCATCCCATTCAATTTCGCCGCATATCGCTGCGGGCTCGGTCGGTCGCTCTGCGCACTGCCGCTACTCCAACTCGGACGTGTGGTGCACTATGAAAAATATCTTTGTATATTTACGATAAATTTTGTAAACTAACTACGATTTACAAAATAAGTTGTAAATTTACGACGGACCTTTTTTTTTTGCTCGTGAATGAATTTCAAGCCGAAAAGTAGTGCTTGTAATTTTTCAATTTGCAACTGTAATCTTACGATTTGCCATTGTAATTCTACGATTTGCAATCATCTTAATTTTACAACTGCACTCCCTGGAAAATTTTAGGGTGTAATATTACGTGTTACCTTAATTACTCCCCCCCCCCCCCTTCTCTCTCTCTGTCTCTCTCTCTCTCTCTCTGTCTCTCTCTCTCTCTCTGCTCTTCCCCTTCTCCAAGGAGTGGAAGACGACGCCCCCCACTAGCCCCTCCCTCGCACGCACTCCCGGGAGGACAGTGAAGGATCTTGAGCGTTTACCGTCCGCCACTCCCCGCCACCCCCACCCCCCCCCCGCTCCTCTCTTCGCAGCTCGCACGCCCCCCGCGCGGGAGACAAAGCGCGGGCCAGCACGGCATTATGGACATTGCTATTGAATCACGGCCGATTGGAAACACATTCTCGAAGGGCCCGCCTGACAAACGGGGGGATGGAAGGGCGGGAGGAGACGCGGGCGGGCGGGCGGAGCGGCGGTCACCTCGTCACACTGGCGAGGGTCGCCCCCCAGGCCAAGCCCGCGCCGGCCAGGCAGGCGCTGCTTCCAGAATAAGCGCAAACACAACAACAAAGGCGCTTTTGTCCGCCTTGCTAAATGCCATGAGGGAGGCGGGGAGAGCGTGTTTAAAAAGGTCCGCGGGGCCCGCGCTGCTCTCTGTATACGCATGCTTATTAGACGCACCGTCCCGTCTTTTTTTTTTTTCTCTCCTTTTTTCAGGAAATTTGAAAGTTTTGATATTTTTCAGTGCTGCTGTGCGACGCATTGGGGAAACATGTACAAATGTCGTGTTCGTGAAAAGAATTATAAATATTCCTAAATTTTCTGCTTATTTTCCGAATTGTTTTTGAGTGTTTATGAATTTTAAAAGATAGGCTTGCCCTGAACTTTTCATAATTTTTCTGAATATTCGAATATTTTAAAAAAATTGCGAGCTGTACAAAAAAAACAAAACAAAATAAAACTTGAGTTGTTTCTCCCCTTGGTCCTTTGGGTGCATCAGTCAGAGATGAGCGCAGTGCTGTGACGCTCCACGTATAGGGGAGGAGTGGGGGGTTAGGGAAGGGTTTTCAAAATTGCTAAACCCATCGATAAACGACGCCCGTTACCGATATAAATTGCAGTCGTTCGTCTTCGTTCCCGCTCAGCAGTGGCAGTTACTTTGAATGCCCTGCGGGGTTGGGGTGGTGGCGGCGGCGGTGGGGGTGTAGGGGGGGTGAGAGGGTGAGGGGGGGGGGGGGCGGAGGGTGCGTGACTGGTGGCCCGGTCCCGGGTACAGCTCGCGCGCGCGGCGTCTCTTAACAGAAACTGATGGTGGGCCCTCCCCGACCGAAGCTGAGCCCCTTCCCAAGAAATCGGCCCGCGCGCTCTCCTGCAGCCTCAGAGCGACGCCCCCCCCCCCACGCGCCCCCGCGCCCCCCGCGTCCCCCACCAGCCCTGACAGCCCTGCACTCGGCCCCCTGGAGACAGGGCCTAAAAGAGGCAAGGACCGGGCCGGGCCGGGACTGAGGGAGTCCCCGAGGCTGACGTCAAATCCTGGCCGGCTAAAGGTTGATTGAGGCTGGCCCTTCCCCTCCTCCCTCCTTTCCCTCCCCTTCCCTCCCCTCCCCTCCCCGTGCCTCTTGTTATGAGGCAGGATCCACTGCAGAAGGGTTCGATTGATGGATGCTGCCAGACATTGTTGCTGCTGGCTCGGCTTGCCGAAAAGCCCGACCAGGTCGCGGGGGAGGGGGAAGGGGGGGGGGGGCGGACTGCTGGAAGGGAGGTGGGGGGGAAATTGGTAAAAGACATAGCGACCTTCTATCTTCATTTTCGCAACGCCTGTGCTCGGCTCGGCTCGCTGTTTAGGGATAGAGCGGCGGAGGGGTGAGCCCGCTCGGACAAGAAAAGGGTTGGAAATGAATAAGCAAATGAGTTGGAAGAAGCCGGGGTGGGGCGCGGCGGGGTGGGGGTGGGGGTGGGGGGGGGTGGGGTGGGGTGGGGCGGGGTGGGGCGGGGCTCGGTGCTAGCGGCGATAAGGGCCTAGGCTCCTGATGTCTGACTGTATCAGCCGCTCTGATCGGCCCGCGGCTATCATCATCATCCCCTTCACCTGACTACACCCACCCCCCGTCACCCCGTCACCCCCGTCACTCCCTGCCGCCCCTTCCGCCCCTCCTCCCTGCCCCGGACCTCCCCGCTATCCTCCCTGTGTGCTATCGTCCCTCACGACCTTGCGCTTCGCTACTTTGCCCGACCCTGCGGTGAGCCCGCGCTGCCCGCGAGGACAAAATAAGGTTCGCTAGCGAGCTCTGTTTCCTTTAGATTTAACCGTCGAAATACGAGAGCATGGCGCCCGCAGGACCTTGGGTAGGCAACCCTGCAGTTCACACGTGCACTAGACCCGAGAGGTTGTCTACCTAGCAGGCGCTATTTAGAGCTTGCGTAGACCGCTGCAGTTCCCCTCCAGCATGACGGCTGCACTTTAGAGTTTTGAATAATTAACGTTCAGTATAATGTCCCTCAAAACATTCTTCTGATCATTTTAACAACACACTTGAAGTGATATCATCCCTGCTTTTAATTATGTGCACGTTGTTATACACTGTTCTTTAAAGTTGCAGACTAGATACGTCTAATGCCTTCAGTTTTTGTTCTCATTGCTCCTAGACCTTGACAACAACGATGATGTTGCGACCGAAAACTCGCTATTCCCCCCTCCCCTGTTCCACCCGTCCCAGTCTCTTTTCTGACATAGAATACTTTTTTTTTTTTTTGCCTTATAAAAACCCGTCCGATGACCCTCTAATTACAGGACAACACACGAGCCACAACGTCCCCGGCACGTCTTTTTTGTCTTCGTCCTTTTCTTCTCTCTCTCTCTCTCTCTCTCTCTCTCTCTCTCTCCCCCTACCTTCTTGTATTTCTTTTCGTCTCCCTCGCCCGCCACTCTACTCGTTTCTTTTTAATCGCGCGCTTGCTTTGTTGTGTCGCTCGTCAAACGTTCTTCCTCTTCCTCTTCTTCTTCTTCCCTCTTTTTGTTTTGGTTGCGTCGCTCTAATGACGTGGACAATGGCGAGCAGGTGCGAAATGCAGACCCTCGCTGATTTTGTCACTTCGCCTGCTGCTGCGGGGGCGGTGGGGGTGGAGGACAGGGAGGGGGGAAATTTCATACACGCGTGTTGAGCTTCAATTAGAGTTGCAGGGTGGAAAACTCTCTCGGAATAAACTGGTACAGCTAACTCGTGTGGTTCTCGATAGCTCTGTGACGTAATTTTTCGCGAAAGTTTCGCTTGATCAGCAAAACCTGTGCCACTCGCTCTCTATTTATTTCTTTAAATACAAATCACTACACACCCTCCCCGCGATCTGGTCGGCGCTCTATACCCCGTTCCACTCTGCTGAGAAGAAAAACGCGGCAGGAGCCGATATAACAATAATTCTTGCGCTCTCGCCTCACAGCCTGTACTTCCGCAGCGCCTTGCGCGACCTGCCCCCCCCCCCCACCCCGCCCCGCCCTGCCCCCCCACGCTCAGCCCGCGAGCCAGGCCATTTCCCCTTCCTCCTTCTTTTGTCTTCGAATTCAATTTCCGTTTCGTAAAAGAGATGAAAGAGATGACGACGCGTCAGTGTGTGTTACTGCGTATGGGGCGCACGGCTATGACCGGCCGGGCTGTGGCCAAGGAGGGGCCAGCCCCCCCCCCCCACCTCCTCGCCTACTGCCCCCTCGCTCCGCCCCCGCCCCCCACACACACACCGTAGAACAACAACTAACTGTTGGCAAGTACACAGCTTGTTTGTTTAGCTGACGAGTCATATCTCAGAAGGAAGTCAGCACGGCCGGGCCCCTGTGTGTACCGACCCCACTGTATACAGCCCGCCCCTGACACGCTGTGCCCCCCGCCGCGCCCCTTTGCCTTCCCGCCGAATCAAGTTGACTCCACTCCTTTTACGGCCAGACCCGCCGCCGTCTGATCGTGTCGAAGCAGGCCTCCCTGCTGTGAGGAGGGGGGGGGGGGCACGCGTATAGGGAAACCAGGCCGACCGCCACGCTACGCCACGACGCGTCTATCGATCTCCGCGAGGGTCATGAAAACCGGCTGGTATCCGTATGGCCCGTCTCCATCCCCTCTCCCGCCCAGTCCTCCAGCTGACAGATCCCTTCCAGGCGGCAGCCGCCTCCCATCTTTGTGTTCTTTTTATATATATATATTTTTTTCCGGTTCTTTATTTCCGTCCCTTTCGTTAACCTGGCTATGGATACAATCAGTTGGGCGTTATACCGACCGGCCCGCGGCCCCTCCCGCGCGCGGTCCACCCGCTCGTAAAACAATCCGGCCGAGTTTTACTGCCGGACCGGCCGGGATGAGGAGGCACGGCCGCGTATGCTTCCGTATGCTTTTACCTGTCATTTTCATTCCCTTAGAAACTGGATTATTATTTTTCGTCTTTTATTTTTATGAGAACGAGGTTAGCAGGAAAGTGTATACCATATAGAACGCGTAGCGAGAGCGACGTGCAGGGAGTGGGGTGGAGGTGGAGGTGGGGGGTGGAGGTGGGGGGTGGTGGAGGGGTAGATACACGTGTGTCGCGGGACGGGGGTAAGGGGCAGTCCTGGGGGGTCGTGCAGCCGGAACACGGTCAGGTGCGCGGCCGCGCGGCCCCCCTCAACAGGAAGCGGAACCCATAAGCGAAAGGCTTACCATGCCGCCGCTCCTCCGGCACGGCCCCAGGGCCGCCGCTGCTGCTACAGTTACGGCTGCGGCCGGGCGAGGGGCGTAACACCTGAAGCCGTTTGGCAAAACTTTGCGCGGCGGCAGTGGCGCTACAAAACCGCAGAGCCCCGTGGAGAGTCCTGTTGGGACCTCCCTCGCTGATCCCCCTCCTACCCCCCCCCCCCCTCTCCCTCCCCTCACCCCCCACCCTTCACCCTCTATCCTAAACACACACATACATACTCACACACACACACACACGGGCGGGCGGGCGGGCGCCTACACACGTGCACAAACAACAACAACTAAACAACAACAACAACCCCTGCCGGTTAGAGTTGCACGGACCGCCCACCCGGCCCAGCCCGGCCCGCCCGGTGTAGTTTGTTTATTTCGTGAGCGAAACTTGACCGGCGCAAGTAGTTCAATCAGGCCCAAGAGTTATCGGACCGGATGCTATGGGTTCATTATTCAACGACTCTTTTCATGCTCCGTCATAAACTTTCGAGTTAGTTTGTTTCTTCCTCCCGTTTTTTTTTTCTTTTTCGCGCTCGCAGTCTTCTTTCTTTCTCCCCCCCTCTCTCTCTCTCTCTCTCTCTCTCTCTCTCTCTCTCTCTCTCTCTCTCTCTCTCTCTGTACACTCTTCTTTCCACGTTACATCTCCCAGCCACCCTTTCCTGCTTCTGTAAGATTCTTTGAGTTCAGGATCGATCTTCCTACTTTTTAGTACACAATCTGCATTTTTTCTCGTTCCTCTCTTTTACTACCATATTTTTCCTTTTCTCATTTATTTTTTTTTATACTCACGCTCTTAAACGCCTCGCGCCGGTATGGGGCACCGCATGGGGCGCAGTGAACCCGGAGCTTCTGCCGCTCTGGAGTCATAACGGGGGCGGGGCGTGGTGCAGCGGGGTGGGGAGAGGCGTGGCAGGGCGAGGCGGGGCGGGGCGGGGCGGGGCGGGGCGGGGCGGGGCGGGGCGGGGCGGGGCGGGGCGGGGCGGGGCGCACCGCCTCGGTACATCTCCTCAATTCCTTCGAGTGTGAAACACATTTTCATTGTGACGGACGGAATGTGGTGCCTGAGTTACGGCCGCTCGTTTCATCGCGTCAACGTGTACGCCACGCCCCACTCCGCCCCGCCCCGCCCCGCACCCCGCCCCGCCCCGCACCCCGCCCCGCCCCGCACCCTGGTCTCCTTCACACTGTAAAGCGCGGTACACGTGGGGAAGAGATGACGAGTAAGACAAAGAAAACCCAAAGAGCGTGGTGCGCGGTGGTGCTGGACGGCCCAGAGAAAGAGAAAGGGAGAGAGAGGGAGAGGGAGAGAGGGGGGAGGGGGAGAGAGAGAGGACAAAATTAGGAATGGGAGAGGGAGGGTGGTCAGGACGAGTCGACCCCGACCTGTCGCCACTATTTGGGGGAATGGGAGGGGGGTGTTGGAGCGGGGCACTCGGCTCGGCCCGGCAGCTCTCCTATGTGGCTGTAGCTTTCTTTCCTCTCTCCTGCCACCCCGCCCCGCCCCGGCTCGGCTCTTGTTTCTCGCTCGGACTGCCGTCACTCGCAGACGGAGCCGCCCCGCCTCGCCCCGCGTGGCATGCCCCGCCCCGCCCCGCCCCGCCCCGCCCCGCCCCGCCCCGCCCCGCCCCGCCCCGCCCCGCCCCGCCCCGCCCCGCTCCGCCCCGCCGGCTCATAACACGAGGACTCTTCGGTTTCCTCTCGGGCCTAACGCGCGTCCCCTCCAGACGCTTATAAGAGGGGGGAGAGAGAGAGAGAGAGAGAGAGAGAGGGAGAGTAGTGAAAGACTGCGGGCGGAACGAGCGAGGGGGCAGCGGGAGTTGCGAAGGGTTGGCATGAATGGTGACGGATATTTTCGCTTTTCTGCTTTCGCGCGCGAAGTAGTGCAAAAGTATCTCGGTTGCGGGCGGGGTGTGAGAGAGGGGCAGAGTGACACGAAAATATTGTACCTCGAACGGGTCGCTTCCATCCCCCTCCCTCTCTCTCTCTCTCTCTCTCTCTCTCTCTCTCTCTCTCTCTCTCTCTCGTGCTCGATCTCCTGGCCGCCCTCCGAGCGGGGCGATGGATCGCTCGCGGAGCGGATCGCCATCAGTAACACTGCACTTCATTAACAGATCCCTCCTCTCCATCTCTCTCTCTCTCTCTCCCTCCCCCCTCTCTCTCTCTCTCTCTCCCTCTCTCTCTGCCGCTCACCCTGCGGTCGGGATGTAGATGGTCGCTCCTGGCTGTAAATCCCAGTCCTCCCCGGGAAAGACCCTCCCCGACCTGGCGATGCTTGCCGAACCTGCCAACTATCCCTCCGATTCGGCCTATCACCCATAAATTCTTCTTCTCCTCTTCTTTTTATTTTTCAATCCGGAAAGGCTTGTCTAACTTGGTGGCGTGCTCTGTGTTGCAGCGGGGGCGCTCGGCAGCCCAGCAGAGAGAGCGCTGTCGCCGCGCCTGCCGCGCCTGGACCGCTACAAGCGCTACTCGACGGGCGGCCTGTACACCGGGCCCTTCTTCGACCCCAACTCGCCCAACAACATCACGACGCAGCTCGGCACCCACGCCTACCTGCCCTGCAAGGTCAAGCAGCTGGGCAACAAGTCGGTGAGTACTTAAAGCGTGTTCTTTACACCGTAAATGTGGCCACTTGCCAAATTATTCCTTTTTTGAGTGCCAAATTTTGGGCCAGTTTTAATGCCAAAAATTGGCATTGCTTTAGAAAGAGAACAAAATTTAGCATTAAAAGTAGCCACAGCGTTTACAGTGCAGTTGAGTGCACTTTCCTTGATTTTTCAATGTACTTACATATGTTTGAAAACATTGAGCTCTTTCCAAGTGCATTCATAGTTAACTAGCAATTTAGTACTATCAAAATATTCTCCCAACAATAAGTTCATTGTTCTGAAATGCATCAAGAGCATAACAAATCTGTTTCCGAGTGGTCTACGCGCTCACGCGCTCGAATCTTCACCGAGCGTTTTATTTTTAAGATAAAATATTAAACCCGTTAATATACCGGTGTCCGCGCTGCGGAGTCGATGAGGGCGCGGGGCTCTAAACATCCCGCTCCGATGACAGCGGCGACGCGCCCCGCCCCGCCCCGCCCCGCCCCGCCCCGCCCCGCCCCGCCCCGCCCCGCCCCGCCCCGCCCGCGCCCCGCCCGTTCCCTGCACATGTCACCACTAAATTGGGCGACAAGTTGGCACCAGGTGGGCGGCACGCCGCGCCGCGCCGCGCCCCGTGACGCGATAGGGCGCGCGGGCGGAGCGGGGGAAAGGCTGAGCTACTATCAATCCTCCATCAGTGCCATTTATTTCTCGGTAGCAGTCGATATGAGCGAAAGAGGGGATCGCTCGCCTGCGCCTGCCCTCCGCCCCGCCCCGCCCCACCCCGCCCCGCTGCGTAGGCGGGATGAGCGAGCTCAGCGAGCTATAGGAGCGTTTAGAGGATAATGATTCTTCTCTCGCAGAAAGCTTTTGCATGCATTTGTAACCTCGTGTCTCGGTCGTAGTCATGCCACGTAGTTTCCACTCTGATAACTCCCCCGTTAAGGGTGCCTATGGCAAACATTTTTATTCGTCTTGACGATGAATTTCAAAAGTTAATATTTTTAATTCGTTTAATTCGTTCTTATTTTACGCTCTCCGTATCGCGTCTCTCGCTCGCTCGCACGCATGGAGCAAGGGCGGTCTCTGCAATGCTGATCCCGATGAAGCTCCAGAGCTGTTTGTCGAGCATCAGCCGCCGGGATAGGAGAGATAACCCTCTTTTATTCGCGCAGCTCTTGCTCTCTCTCTCTCTCTCTCTCTCTCTCTCTCTCTCTCTCTCTCTCTCTCTCTCTCTGTCTCTCTGTCTCTCTCACGCCCTATCTCGCTTGCCCCCTCTGCAAAGGCTGCCAGTGGCGTGTCGCGTCACCCCCGGGGCGATTCATTGTGACATAGTCATCCTGCTTCCCTCTGCCCCCTCCCATGCCCATGCCCCCTGCCCCCCCTGCCCCTGCTCCCCTGCCCCCTGCCCTCTGCCCCCTGCCCCCTGCCCCCTGCCCCCTGCCCTCTGCCACCTGCCCCCTGCCCCCCTTCCATCCGGTGCGAATTAACTCTCGGCCCGTTACCCAATGCCCGAATCCCCTTGCCTCTGTCTAGTTTACACCGGCGGATCTTCCTCGTTGCCTCTCCCCTCCCCCTCCTCCCCTCTTCGCCCCCTCTCCAGCCAGTTTTCCCCAAGTTAATCGGAATACGGTCGGGGATTAGAGCCGAATGCGCGGGCGGCGGCTGTATGGCTTCGCCTAAACAGGTCTCATGTTGTTGTTGTATTGTGGACATAATACGCTGCCCGCGACGCGACTCTCGACAGAATGACACAAATCAGAGGAGGAGAACGTTTTCACGAGCGGTAGGGGGGGGGGGGGTCTTTCGCTGAAGTCGCATATGCTCATGGATTTCACATTATTACCTCCCACTTGGAATATTTGGTTTTGTTCTCGAGTAGTCGTTACAACTCTGTGAAAGGCGTCCGCTCTCGCCCCCCTCGCCCCCTCCCCCCTGTACCACCTGTCTGCTCAAATCAATACGCCCCCCTTCAGTTTGAACAAACTTTTCTCGCCTGGCTTTGTCTCCCCGCAGCGCCTGGCCCGGCCCGGCCCGGCCCGGCTCAGCTCCTCTGGCTCCGCCTGCACCGCTCGTCGGGCCAGCCTCGTCCTTTAATTCTCTTTCTCTCTATTTTATATTTCCCCTTCTCCTTTTTCCCTTATTTCCCTCACCTATTTCACTTGTCGTCCCCTCTGCGCGTCCCTCTGTGCGCTGCGCGTGCATGGAGTCTGCGTGATATAGCTCCGTTATAGGCGATGATCTGAACGCTTCTCTTTGACAACCACACAAGTTATTTCTCCCCCCCCCCTCTCCCCTCGCTAGGCTCGCCGCCGCTCTTGTGCTGGTCCGATATCCGTCAGTTTATCTTCCGCGCGAACCGATTGCCAGCGGAGGTGGGAGGGAGGTTGCGATCACCCCCTGGGGTTGGGCGGGGCGGGGCGGGGCGGGGTGGGGCGGGGCGGGGCGGAGGCCTCTCTCTCCACTCGGCCGGACAGGCAGCGCTAGCAGCGGCGGCAGTTAGTTGGATGAGCTACCTGCTGACGAGATGCCCCCAGCGACGTGCTTGCATTCCCTCTGCCCAGCTTACTGGTGACCCCCCCCCCCCCCTGGCGCCAGGCTCGTTAACATGACGAGTAACTACATTAGCAACGCCCGGAGCTGTGCGCGCCCCGGCCCCGGAGAGACCAGAGGGAGAGACAGCAGCGCTCGCCGGAGCCGAGCCGGAGCCGGAGCATCCCCCCTCCCCTCCCCCGGAGCTCGTGTTGCGCACCTGAGAGCCCAATCCTTGAACCCCGGCACGTCGCTCGTCGGCACTGGCGCTGTACGGGAGGGGGGAGGGGGGGGGGGAAGTAGCTCCCGCGGAGAGAACAACTCCGGCGCGGCGCCCTTGGCCTCCGGGCCTCCGGGGCCTCCGGGGCTCCGGTTGTGTAAAAGGGTTGAGAGGGTGTTGACCACGCGCGGCTATCGCCCGTGTAATATTTATGTCCCGGGTCCGGCCCGGTCCCTACCACCACGCTTGTCATGTCTCGTGACGGGTCCCCGCCCGTCAAGCCACCACTCACCCCGCGCACTCCTCCCCCTCTCTTTCTCGCCTCTCTCTCTCTCTCTCTCTCTCTCTCTCTCTCTCTCTCTCTCTCTCTCTCTCTCCCATTTCATACTCCCCTGCTTCCTGAATCCACTTCATCCCGCCCGCTCCCCCTCTGAGCGCCCCTCTCTCCCGC
The DNA here is from genome assembly GCA_033675135.1 of Frankliniella intonsa. Lineage (NCBI taxonomy): Eukaryota > Metazoa > Arthropoda > Insecta > Thysanoptera > Thripidae > Frankliniella > Frankliniella intonsa. Next base: position 315,900 of record CM066247.1, on the reverse strand, counting down.
TCTTTCCTCTAAATCCCCCCCCCCCCCTCCTCCTCCTCGACGTCCGCGGGATCATCACTGGCGTGGCGCGGCGTCACAAGGTGTCACCCTGTATAGTAATGAAATTTCTCCTCCTCGCCTCCCTCGTCCTCTCATCCTCGCCCCGCTTCCTCTCCACATGCCCTCCTCTCTTGCTGGTCGCGGTGGTGGTGGTGGTGAGGGGTTGCCTTTGCCCCGCAGTATTTGCACCGCCGCCCCCCGAGTTTTCAACAGGAGCCCACGAGAACAACCATCTCTCTCTCCCACTCTCTCTTTCTATCTCGCTCTCTCTCGCTCTCTCTCGCTCTCTCTCGCTCTCTCCCGCTCTTCATCGCTTCTTTTCCCTCTCTCCCTGTGTCCCTCTCTCGCTCTTTATCACTCTCTCTTTCTCTTTGTCGCTTTCTCTCTCTATCTCACGCTCTCTCGCTCGCTCTCTCGCTCTCTCTCTCTCCCTCTCTCTCGCTCTCTCCCTCTCTCCCTCTCTCCCTCTCTCCCTCGCCGTCCTTCAACCTCTTATTATGATCCCACGGCATCCAGCGCGGAGCCGGCGCACGGCCAGCCCTGGGCCGGGCCCCGTCCCGAGCCCGGGGCTGGCTCGGGCTAGGATTACCGCCGCCTTCAAAGACTAGGGCTGGGCTGCAGAGGGGGAGGGGGGGGGAGGTTTTCTGTGAGTGGAACGGCAGAGACCGTCTCCTTAATTTCTTGGTGAGAGGCTGCGCGCGTCCGCCTTGTTGTGGTAGTAGCGGTGGTGGTGGTGGTGGTGGTGGTGGTGGTTGTGGTTGTGGTGGTGGTGGTGGTGGTGGTGGTGGTGGTGGTGGCCGTGGTGGTGGTGGTGGTGGTGGCGG
>CM066247.1:205037-312537 GCA_033675135.1 Frankliniella intonsa | reverse complement strand
TTTAAAATGGCCTTACTAAAATACCTCAAAGAAGCTTCCTACCAAATTTCAGGTTGAAATTCCAAAAATTGTAGATTTTAGAAAGTGTTGAAATTACATGGCCAGTAAGGCCATGGCCAACAACATTATCGTACTTGATGGCCAGGGAAGCCATGGCCACCGTAACCATGGCCATTAATGGCCAAACAAGGCCATGGATATATTTACCATGGCCAAACAAGGCCATGGTTATATTTACCATGGCAAATGAGGTGGCCATGGCCAATGTCCTGGTGGCCATGGTTAAGTGACTCGTGTCCATGGTAAGTCTTCGAACGTGGCCATGCCGTCCATGGTAATTTTAGTCTGGGCTCCCCCTCCCGCCCCTCTTTCTGTCCCCCTCGCTATGTATGCGCTGCTTTATCTCTCTCTCTCTCTCTCTCTCTCTCTCTCTCTCTCTCTCTCTCTCTCTCTCTCGTTCTCGTGCTAACGGGTCCCTGGACGAGCCGCCATACCCCATCTTGCAGCTGTCGGTAGAAGGGGTAGCCGGGAAGTGGGTGCGGCACAGAGAGGGAGAGGGAGAGGGAGGGAGGGAGAGAGCGAGAGAGCGAGCGAGAGAGAGGAGAGAGAGAGAGAGAGATAGGGAGAGCGAGAGAGAGCAAGGGAGAGTGAGAGAAAGTGAGAGAGAGAGAGCGAGGAAGATAGGGAGAGCGAGAGAGAGAGAGAGAGAGAGAGAGAGAGCGAGAGCGAGATAGCATGGCACATAGGGGAGAGGCCTATAGACGCGCGGCGGGAGAGACGCCTGACGCCGCGCCGCGCTGAAATATGGCTGACGTCGCGCACGGCGAAGCGGTAATTCAGCGGAGCAGCCAGTAGTGTGCGCGTCGTGCAAAATATTAAAGCTGCGGGGGTGGGGTGGGGGTTGGGGGGGGGAGGGGTAGAGCCAGGTGGGGGGCCGGGCCGGGCCGGGCGCGTCAAATCAGGACGGCCATCAGCGCGCCCATCTGCTCAGAGATGGCCGCTGTCAGAAAGGTCGCGTAATATTCCTGCGCTCTGCTGTCACAGGAGACGGGCCGCCGTGACTAAGAGGACCGGGGTGGAGGGGGGCGGGGCGGGGCGGGGCGGGGCGGGGCGGAGCACCGGAATAGCAATGTGTTTGCGTTTAAAAATGGTCGTTTTCCTCCTTCTCTCCCTCCTCGTCTTCCTCCTCCCACTGGTCTCACCTGCTTCTCGGACGGAAACAGGAGGCTGAATAAGGGAGTGAGTGGCAGAGGGGAGCGGGGGTCAGTAGTGGAGAGGGCAAAGGGGGGGGGGGGGGGGGAGAAAAGAAACTCTCTTCTTTAACAACTGTCCCTCTGGAATAACGCCTCGAGGCCCGGCCCGGCCCGGCCCGACAGCAGAGGCCGTGAGGTCCGGGTCGGGGTGAGGCGAGGCGAGGCGAGGCGAGGCCGGGAGGTGAAGCTGCAACAAACGCGTAGTGGGAGGAGGAGGGGGAGGGGGCGGCGAGTAAAGACAGACCTGGAGGCCGAATCAGGATAGTCGAGAGGGAAGCAGGGGCGAACTCTCGTCATCGCTGACTGCCTTATCTATGCCGAACGATGCAGCAGCAGTATGACAGCGAGCTTGAGCTGGAGCAGCAGCAGTCGTAGCTCGAGATCGCTTCGCGTACATTCCAACTATTTTCGCCTCATTGTCATCAGCGGCCGCCCCGCCCCGCCCCGCCCCGCCCCGCCCCGCCCCGCCCCGCCCCGCCCCGCCCCGCCCCGCCCCGCCCCGCCCCGCCCCGCCCCGCCCCACTCGCGGCCTGCCTGCGGCTCATTCCTCACATGCCGCGCGCGCTCCCGCCCTTTCGCGCGGAGCATTCCATCTCTCTCTCCCTCTCTATCTCTCTCTCTCTCTCTCTCTCTCTCTCTCTCTCTCTCTCTCTCTCTCTCTCTCTCTCTCTCTCACTCTCTCTCTCACTCTCTCTCACTCTCCCTCACTCTCTCTCACTCTCTCTCGCTTTCCCTCCCTCCCTCTCTCCCTCTCTCTCACCCCCGCTACACTACACACCGCCCCCACTCACTCTCAGCTAATGACGGGTGGGGTGCCTCCTCTCGTGACGGCGAATGAAAAGTTTTCGAGTCCCATCAAAGTTTGTCTGAGTCGGACTTATTGCGGGCGGGGCGGGGCGGGGCCTGGCCTGGGCGCTGTGTTCAACAAACACCCTGCGCGCTGCGCTGCGCTTCTCGCGCACACCACAGCGCTCCTCTTCAACATGCGGCGCTCTGTAACTCGGCTCTTCGGTTACTCTCACGCAATAATGCATTCTTACCTCAGGGGGTCCAGTGGGCCCTAGTCTGCAAAGCGCTTGTACCGGTATATTGAGTTCGCCGCGATTACCTGCCAGTTTTCGCAAGTAGTTTATTTCTAGCGAGCATCCGCGAGTATTGACGCAAGTAGTTCTTGATTTATTTTTTTTCGCGTAAATGTTGCTAGTAAGTGTCCTTGTGTTCGAGTTTTTTTTTTTTTTTTTTTTTAGTGGAGGACACCTCAGTCTTATTTACCTTCTTCGCCATTTCCTCTCCCCCTCCCCGCGCCTCCTTCCCCGCTCTTTCCTATCCCGAGACACTAACTAGTCGAGGTGGGCGCCCAAGCCGCCGCGCGAAATGTTGTTGCAAAATACATAGACGCAGCCCCCCCTCCCCACGCCACCCCCTCTGTAATGGAAATGTTGCAACTATCCTACCGCCTTGTCTGTGCGGCGCGCCCCGCCCTGACCTGGTCCCGTCCCTGCGCTGCGCCACCCCACGCCCCGCCACGCCCCGCCCCGCCACGCCCCGCCCCGCCACGCCCCGCCCCGCCACGCCCCGCCTCGCCACGCCACGCCCGCGGGTAGGGTACGGCTAATGAGCCCGGTGCTGACTGCATTGTTTGTTTATTCACCCTGCTTCTGGGCCGCCCACGCAGCCGCGCCCCGCGCCTCGAGGCCCCCGCAGCGCGCGCGCCGCCCCCGCCCCGCCGGGGGGCAACCCCGACCTGTTCACACGTACAACCATCTGCCCCACCCGCATCCAACAGCGCGTCTCTTGCTGTTATTCTTTTGATTTCGACCTTTCCGTAACTTTCTGCAGGGGTTCTACCGCCGACGACCCTCACGATGTTAAAACTACTGCTCCTTGATGTCCATTAACCATCATCGGGACGATTCGAGGAAATACGCATCAGGCCGTCTTTGAATCTTTCCTATGGTTACGATTGGACATCAGTGAACAGTTTTCACCGTGCAATTTTTGTTGTGAAGCCTATTATAGTATCTGCTCCATCGTTGGAAAACAGTACAGTAGCTTGTAGTTACTTTACACTTCCATTACTGGACCGAGCCGGATGGCAGCCCTGTCGCGTACATGCTGCCTCGTTACTCCAAAGCAGGCTGGACGCCGCGCCGAGCGGGAAATGCAATTTTTGGCGTGATGGCTGCTGCGCTACTTCTTTTTTTTTTCACTTTTCTTTTACTTTTGCATCTATTTTGCAAAGGCAACGGGGGAAAAAGGAGTGCAAAATAAAAAAAAAATATATGAGAGAATGGGTGTGACCAGTCACGTCACGCAGTCGATGCACGTCGGGTAGCCATCGTCCTTTAGCGCCGAAACGTGCCAGGCCGGGCGGGGCGGGGCGGGGCGGGGCGGGGCGGGGCGGGGCGGGGGGGGGCGGGGGGGGCCCGGGCGGGGCGGGGGGGGGCGGACCGACTCGCTGCCTGCCTCACTGCACGCGTTATTTTTTACGTTACGCGTTGTATTTGGTTCTTTTCTTCCCGCGTTACTTTCTTTTTTCCTGCCCCCCCCTTCCCCCACGTCCGCTGTTTTTTTTTTATTTTCTTTCTCCGCTTTAGCTCTCAGTGCGGGGAGTTTGACTTTGGCCCATCCCTCTCCGGCCCAGCCGGCAGTGACTGGCGTTAGCGCCGCTTTTACGTCGAACTCGGCCGCCCCGCGTTTGTTTCATTTACCCGGACGAAATTAACCCGCCCGCCTCATCGCTCTCTCCGCCACCCTGCTCGTCTGCGCGCGCGCGTATGTGTGTGTGAGAGAGAGAGAGAGAGAGAGAGAGAGAGAGGGAGAGGGAGGAGAGAGAGAGAGAGAGGGGGAGAGAGAGAGAGAGTGAGAGAGAGAGAGACAGAGAGAGAGAGAGGGAGAGAGAGAGAGAGAGAGAGAGAGAGAGGGAGGGAGGGAGAGAGAGAGGGAGAGAGAGAGAGAGAGAGAGAGAGAGAGAGAGAGAGTGTCTGGATGTGCGGGGGCGTGCTCACGTACGTACCCTGGGATTTACATACTACGCGGCCAATTCCTTTGCCGTAAAAGAGAATATTCTTTACCAGACCACGTGGGCTGCTGCCGCTGCGCTGCTGCGCGTTATCAATGTGAAGGGGTGGCGCGGTCCATGTCACATTTTAGGAACGAGTTCGCTGTCGAAATGACGCGAGTTTCAACAACCGCGCGGCGCCCGCACTCACTGTTTGAAATTTCCACAGTAATTTCTACGGTTTTTCCCGTTAATTTTTTACCAGGTCTGGACCGTTTTTAGTGGGTACGGGACGTCCGTAGTACGTATGACCGTACTGGCTTTAATTTAATTTTTTTCGAAGTTTGAAGAAATTTAACTGCGGAATTGGTCACGGAAAACACCGTATTTTTAACATACGGCTGTTCCGTAAGCAAACAAAACTGATTTTACCGTAGTATCTGTGGAATGGAGTACGGGATTTTTAACAGTGCTGTTGTGAATTTTTTTACTGCATCGAGGTGTGCAACGGAACATCTCGTAGAGGAGGGCGCGCTATTCAAAAATAGAAAGAACTAGGAAGGCTCGGTCTCATATGAGAGCAGGGGGCATATCCCGCCAGACATCTGGGTCATATATTTTTATTCTGCAAGGTGCTATTTTGGTCCATTGACGGGAGGTACTACTTAATGCGGCAGCGTGCGGGGCGGGGCGGGGCGGGGCGGGGCGGGGCGGGGCGGGGCGGGGCGGGGTGGGTTGGGGCGTGGCTTCACCGGACGGTGCGCGCGCTCAGCCGCGTCATCGAGCCATGTCCTGCCACAGGAAGGCCAATTTCCGCCATTGTCCCACTTGATCGCGTTGCCTCTGCATCCCGGGCGACCGAATAGCGGAGGAGGAGGAGGAGGAGGAGGAGGAGGAGGAGGAGGAGGAGGAGGAGGAGCGGGAGATTGAGGCGGTCTGGTCGGGGATAAGGGACTGACAGAGTGGCGGCCGCTGCTGAAAACTGACTCCCCCCCCCCTTCTCACCACGACAGCGCCCCCTCTGCCCGGGAGAGAGAGATAGAGGGTCCCCTCGTGTCCCGTTCAATTTTCGGCCGTCCATCTTCCTTTCGAACCTTTTATCTGCACCCTAAGATACCCGTAGCTTAGTTCACCAGTCAGATGCGGTCAGATGGTGTGGATAATTTTAAATGTTTAAACAAAAAAAAGAACATCCTCCTGCTGCCGTACACTCTTTGCTTCCGCGGGGAAACTGGCAACCCAAGTGTCACGACGACGTCGCACACTTGTAGGTGCATGTGAATTCCAATATCTACACTTAAACAGCGAGTAAAGGTGTTAAATTTTCCGAAGAGTTTCACACACTTCACACGCACTTGTTGGGACAAATGAACGAGTGGGGATTCACACACCATGCAAATGTGCGGCACTTGTCTGGCTGTGTGTGTGTGTGTGTGTGTGTGTGTGTGTGTGGACTGGGACGCGGCCGCAGCGTAGGGTCAGTGACCCCCCGCGCGGGTAGCCGCTAGGGCTGGACAGCAGGCGGGGCGGGGCGGGGCGGGGTGGGGCGGGGCGGGGCCGTTTCTAGCCGTGCCGCTGGCATATGTCTGGATGTTGCGTTGCCAGCGGGCTGGGCTGGGCTCGTGCGGGCGAGGAGACGGAGCTGGGGGTCTTATTCTCTTCTCCTCCAGCGCCCAGCGTGTGTGTGTGCGTGTGTGTGCGTGTGCGGGTGGCGGCCGCCCCCTGTCGCCCGGATATGAGTCTGGCCGCTCTGAGCCAGCGATAAGGACCTCCACCGGGTCCGCTCGGCCCGGGTCCCCGCCAGGCCACCCCTCCACCGTAGGGCCGCACCTCCCCCGCTCACGACGGGAGGCGATGACACTCGTGAACATCACTAACCAACAGCGGCGCCAAAGAATTTCCTTTCATGATTATTTCCTTAATGTTGAAAAGGATAAGAAGAAAAGAAATACGCAGCCTTGTTATTTGGCCACGCGTGTGCCAGTGTGGGCCGACGCCGCCGGTGCCGTTTGCCCACTCCCGCCCTGCCGCGCCCCGCCCCGCCCCGCCCCACCCCACCCCACCCCGTCTCGAAACGGAATCGAACCGTATTTCTTTCCTCCAGAGCAGCAGCCAAACGTTTTTGCGGCGGCTCCCGCCCAAACAAATGCCGGCTGTTTTGGGTGAAAAGTCAACATCGGCTCGATCGCGAGTAGAGAGAGAGAGGGGGTGGGGGAGAGGGGAGGGAGAGGGAGCGAGAGAGGGAGAGAGAGAGAGAGGGAGAGAAGGAGGCCTTTGGCCGGAGCCTATCCACACAGGCCGCGGGCGCGCGCCTTATTGGCAGTGGACTAGTGGACCGGGCCGGGCCGGGGGGGAGGGGTAGGGGGTGAGCGGTAGGAGGTGAGGGGTGGGGGGGGGAGGGGGGGAGCTATTGCAAACCACCCCTTCTCTGCCCCCTAGTTCTCTCCATCCCCTGCACTCGCCCCCGCCCTCACACCCCCGAGGACGCTCTGATGTAAGGTCCGGGGATCGGGAGGGGGGAGGGGAATGTGAGGCAGGAGGAGGGAGGAGGGAGGAGGGAGGAGGGAGGAGGGAGGAGGGAGGAGGAGAGGGCGGGGAGTCGGCTCTATAAACACTAGCCGAGCACAGCGCCGCTCAGCCCACATATGAGAGAAAGAAAGATTTAGATACAGGCCGTCACATATGAGCCACCGCAGCAGTGTGTGTGTGTGTGTGTGTGTGTGTGTGTGTGTGTGTGTGTGTGTGTGTGTGTGTGTGTGGGAGCGACTGCCCCCGGGAGGCATCGTGTGACTCTAGGGAGGAAAGGGAGGGAGCGGACTCCAACAAGGGACTGAGGTGAGGTGGGCTAGCCGGGCCGGGCAGGGCAGGGCGCCAAGGCCCGGGCCGTGTGGACATTGAAATTGTGTGGATGTGAGGTAGGGCAGCGGTCCCGCCCTGCCCCGCCTCGCCCCGCCCCACCCCGCCTCGCCCCGCCCCGCCCCGTCCTGCCCCGCCCCTCTTTCGCCCACCCGCCCCTCTATTTTACGGTGCTCGAACAGAGGGACGCCTCCTGGAAGAGAGGATATCCCGTGATAGTATGCATGAGCGTGCCATCCCCTCCCCGTCTCCCACGCGCCACTACTCCGCCCCCCCCCCCCTCCTCCGCCTCCACGGATTTATCGCATCCCCCAACGCTCGACTGCGTACAAACCAAAGAATCGAAATTCCCATCCCTCCCCTCTCTCTGATCTTCGATGAGCGGCCCGAGCAGACGGCAGGAACGGGACGGCGGTGCCCCCCCCCTCCCTTCCCCTCCGCGACAGTGTTTTTGTGATTCACTCTGCTCGCTGTATAGCTTTTGTAGCTTTTGTCTTTGGTGCGTGCGACACCCACGGCCGCGCGGCCTGCCACCCTTTTTTCTCCTCTTGTCCGTCTCTCTCTCTCTCTCTCTCTCTCTCTCTCTCTCTCTCTCTCTCTCTCTCTCTCCCCCTCTCTCTCTCTCTTGTCACCCCCGCGCGGCCCCTCCTAGGCAGCTCACTGGCCCACCTGCGCTCCGCTAGCCCCCCTCAGCCCAGGCCCCACCCTCCTGCCCGGGCGGACAGTGTCCGTAAATCACAATGCCTTTCTCCAGTGGTCCGTGCGATGTGCAAAAATACTATGTATCGAGACACCCCCCTCCCTCTCTCTCTTCCTATATCTCCCTCTCCCCCTCTCTTTTTTTTTTCCTTCTTTCTCTCTTTCTCCCCGGACCAGCGGCCCGGACCACGGCGAGCTGTGTCGGGGGAAGAAAGTTATTATTTCTGGGAGTTCCGTTGCGCACACATGCCCGGCCCCTCCTGTCCCCTCCCCCTCCACCTCCCCCTCCTGTCTCCCTCTCCCCCTCACCCTCCCGCCCCCCCTGCTCCGCGGAGCCGTTTGTTCCCGCTACCAAGTCCGTTATCGTCAGTCACTACCGCATGCCGCACGCTCGCTCCCACTCCCCTTCAAGAATTTCAATTTTGGAAACAGTAAAAGTTTGTGGAAATCCCTTTTGTTTCGTCTCAGCTAATTGACTGTGTACCGTATGTTGGCCAGCAGCTGCGCGCTGGCACACCTCGTACATCGATCGCAGAGGGTACAAGAAAAACTTTCCAAGTAGCCCCCGCCTGCACCCCCAGCCGCTACCCTCCCCTCCGCTCCGTCTCTCTATCTCTGTCAGTCTATTTTCTCCCCGTGTCTCCCTCCTGCTCTCTCTCTCTCTCTCTCTCTCTCTCTCTCTCTCTCTCTCTCTCTCTCTCTGTCTCTCTCTGTTTCTCCCCTCTCGGCTTCGTCTCTTTCACACTGTCCAGCTCGGCCTAACAGCTCAGCACAGCTTGCCCCCTCCCCTCCTTACTTTATTCACCATCTGTTACCTAAAAATTTCATTCATTCCCCAGCCGGACCCGGTTAGCCGTCTCTCCTTTCTGTTCCAGCCTCTACAATGCCACTGCCCTTCCCTTCCCGTGCCGTGCCGTGCCGGCCCTACGTCCTTGATGTGATTTTCATTAATTTTGCATCAGCCTCGAGGTTATTTTCGTCGTAAGCGTGGTGTGCGTGGGTGCTTTTTATTTTGTTTCATCCCGTGTTTCTTTTTTTCGTTCAAGTTCCACGTAAAGTGGAAAACACTACCTTCACTCGCTGACAGTGTTGTCAGATGAATTGGCAAAAGTTCCCGGCAAAAGGTAGTCTCATATGAGAGCTTCCCGAGTAGGCAGGCGGGAGATACCAATCTAACCGGTGTATTCCTGGGGCAGTTTTTGCCTACTGACCTGGCGACACTGCTCGCCGGACACGTTTCGTTCATGGTGAAAACAATGCCTGAATTTTTAGGAAAGAAAACTATGAGAAATCCCATAATATGAGAATGTCCCATCAATATTTGAGGAAATTCCCATATTTTATTTAGATTTCTTTCAAATTTGAGGAGGTTTCCTAAAATTGTGGAAGTTTATCAAAGTTTTCCCTTTTTTCTCAAAACATCACACATGGTTTTTACCGTGATCGCGGCGACCTCGTGTCTGCTGAAATGTCACGAGGGCGGAACGCCTGGTGACGCTGATCTGTTCTTTGAGCGCGGGCCGGGCCTGGCGCGGCGCGGGAGAGTGAGGTTAGGGGCGTCACAGGCAAAGGCAAACACCTTAACCGGGCGGGGCGGGGCGGGGCGGGGCGGGGCGGGGAGAGTGAACGGCGGCGTGCCGGAGCAAAGGCGGAGGGTGAAAGCGAACGGCACCGGGGGGAAGGGCCTCTATACTCGCCCCGCCCCGCCCCCCCCCCCCCCGCCCCCCCCCCCCCCACCCCGCCCCGCCCCGCCCCGCCGCACTCCGCCCCACCCAGCTCCGACCCGACTCGCCTCTCCTTTGAATCCGTCAGTGCGATTTCGTCTGGCTCCTCTCGTCTTGCCCGACACTATATGTGCAGGAATCGTGTATTTTTCGTCTCTCTGTTGCTCGCAGTGCGTGATAAGAATACCCGCTCGGTTCGCCTAAAGTTCGACATATTCCCTAAGCAGCCTAGTAAATAAATACTATTTGCTGAGCTTAGCGAAGCTTTCTGTTGGGCTTCTGAACGTAAAAAAAATAGTAAGCGAATATGGCTTGTAACGTTTAGTAATTGGTTTCTCTTTTACCGTTTGGAGAACTCGTTACGTTAAGGAACTTTACTTCAAAATTTAACTGACTACCTCGTTACTATGTGTTCGTTATGTTAAGTTTACCGAGCCCTGATAAAAATGCTGTGTATTTAATTTTCTTTCTCTTGACTGGTTTGCATAGGTTTCATGGATTCGAAAGCGGGACGCCCACATCTTAACCGTGGACCATTACACGTTCATCGCCGACGAGAGGTTTCAGAGCTTCATCGTGGAGGGCACAGAAACGTGGACACTCCAGGTATAAACCCTAAGGACTTCCGTGTACTCTGGAAAACCAAAAATGTGATTTGTAGCTTCCCGTAGGTGTGTCAGATTCCATCTGCACACTGGACAAGCAAACTTGTTAAATTTCATAGTGTCGTAATTTAATAAGAAATTAATAGTTCAGCAACCTTCATATAAAAGCATAAAAAAGGTTGAGAGGGCCTTTTTCCCTCGCTTAAAACTCTCCTCACTTTTCCAAGTAGATCATCCGCTTTCCGGCTGCATTAAAAAGTCCAACATTGAAAGCAGCAGCAGGACAACACTGTTAAACCAAGTGTGCAACTGTTCAACACTTGAATGTGTGCAACTTCCAGTCTTACACGTCCAAGTGTACAACACGGTATTTGTGCAATTCCAAGTGTCTAACTTGCCAGTTGTACACTTGTAGGTGTTTAACTCGACATTTGTGCACTTGCATGTGTTCAACTGCCCCGGGCAACATTCCCCTTGTTGAAAACTTGCAAGTGTACAACTGTCGAGTTAAACACTAACAAGCGTACGTCTGGCGAGTTTACTTCAAATTGCACAAATACCGAGTTGCGCACTTGCACCTGTTGTACTGGAAGTTGCACACTTACAAGTGTTGAACAGTTGAACACTTGCTTTCACAGTGATGACCTGGACCGTTCTGCATCGCAACTGACTTGTCTTGGTCGCCGCAGGTTAAATACGTCCAGGCGAGAGACCAGGGCGAGTACGAGTGTCAAGTGAGCACGGAGCCCAAGATGAGCCACTTCGTCACGCTCAACGTCGTAGGTAGGTGCCATAAATATGGAGCAGCGCGCTAGCCTGCGGTGGTGGATAAGAGTCTGATGAAAAAAAAACCCGCAGCGTTATACTTTTAACAGCGTATTAAAGCAGCTTGTTCGAATAGAAGAGGGAAAAACTATCAGAGGGGTTAACATACTCGTTAGTGGATGCGGAGGGGGTGGGGTAGGGGGGTGGGGGGAGAAAGAAGGGAAAGCAGGGGAGGAAAGGGTGCTCCCCTTGTAAGGCCGGCGCCGCGCCGCGCCACGCCGCGGGCTGCAGCTGCGGCTAGTTGAAAGGAGCCTCGTTAGACATGAATATTCTCATAATGTAGGCTTATTACCGAACAGCGCGGGATAGAGTGGAGAGGGAGGTGGGGGGGGGGCAGAGTCACAGCCTGCTGGTAGTCAGCCCGGCTGGCGCCCCTGTCGACGTTACTACTTTTCTGCTTTATTGGAAGGCCGTGCCGACAACGACTTCAAAGGGCGGTAAATTGACCGGCTGTGGCAGCGGCGGCGCCGTCTCCTCAGGAGCTGGCGGCGCTGGCTGGCGTGTCAAAGCGGGTCCTAATGCAATAAAAGTGTCGTCACCCGAAAAAAAATATTATAAAAAACAAAGGAAAGGAAAGGCTGCTGCAGCGCGCGGTTATGGCAGCACGCTGCCTGCAGCGTCGTGCGTGCAGGGAAAGGAGTGGTGTAACGTGGAAGAGTAACAATCAGCTGCACCGGGGAAAACGTTTGCAGCAGCCTCGGGACAGAAATAATGTGACCGCTAAAAGAATCCTCGCCGACACTGAAACTGCACCCAGAAAAATCCTATCTTGTTCCAAGTTCATTTTGTACTCGGGTTTGCCTAAGAACATTTTTTACTTGGATCAAGGAAAAATTAATCCTACAATAATGCCATTAAACTTGAGGCACCTAATCCAAATCGCAAAAGATCTTGGAACAAGTATAAATTCACCATGATCCAAGTAGAAAAATGTTCTTAGGCAAACCCGAGTACAATTTTCTTGTTCGAAGATAGGATTTTTCTGGGTGTGTTCAATACTGATATGTTGGCAAGCCTGGCCGTCCGCCTTCACTGGTAAAACTAAGGCGTAACATAGCGCCTTTCGCGAAGCGCAGTCCGCAGTACGCCCTTCTTGAAGCGCATAAGAGCTCATTCGCTCCTATCTAAATGCCTGAGGTGGAAATTGCCTTGAAGCGTAGTTATACGCTTCAAGAAGGGCGTAAGAGGGTCTTGAAGCGTAGTTGTATACGCTTGAAAACGGCGTACAACTACGCATTTAGTTTTACCAGTGTTGGCGCTGCTGCTGGAGCCGCCATTCATCTTCAAGAGAACGTTGTCATGGGAGATTAAATCCGCCTTACCAGAAAGGAAGAAAGAGAGAGAAAGAGGGGGGAGGGGGGGGGGGGAGAGGGACAGCGACAGAGACAAGAGATGAGGTTCGAAAAAAAAGGAGGGCGTTTTAGGCGTCCTGTCCACACATTGTAGCGGCCAAATGATCCATTATCATCCCGGCCTTGATGAAGCGACACCTGTTTTTCCTCCCTAGTTTAGTTGGGGCTATATAGGCGCAGGCTTTGCTGTAGGGGTGGGAGGGGGAGGGGTGGGGAGGGGTGGGGAGGGGTGTGGGGCACTCCCTGTGCCGTCGCATTGGCCTCCATCACGGGGAGTGGGGGGCAGTGGAAAGGTGTGACACCGGCCTGGCGTCGGGGAGGGACACCCGATCTCTGATGCGTACGGGGGAGAGAGAGGGAGGGAGGGAGGGAGGGCCAGAGGGGGTCTGAGCGACGGCGCGCGGGGAGAGAGAGAAAAGGCTCTGCTCGGATGAAAAATGGCGACAAGCCCGCCTCAAAAAACTGACCGCCATCATTCTTGCCCGCGGGGCGCTACACAAAAACTGCGGGGTGGCCGTATTGATTGATTGATACGTTAAAAAAGGCTGGCCGCGCTGTTTGGGCGGGCAGTTCGGGCAGGGCGGCCTGGGCGGGTAGGGCGGGCAGGGCGGGCAGGGCGGGTAGGGCGGGGGTGGCACAGGGCGGGGGTGGCACAGGGCGGGGGGAGGGCGGGAGGACTGGCAGGAGCAGGAGCTTGCTGGCCGTTCGGTCCGGTCCGGTATGCTCTGGCGTGATTAAGAAATTTCGACCCCGAATAATTGTTCGGGGTGGCCAGGCCCGTGGCCCGCCCCCTGCCTTTCTCTGCTGCTGCCGTCGGGTCGCCCCGCCTGCTCGCCTGTGATGTCAGATTATGATCCCCGAGGGAGGGAGGGGCGGGGCGGGGCGGGGCGGGGCGGGGCGGGGTGCGGGCGCGGGGGCTCACGCAGCAGACCGAACCAAACCGGCGGATAAACTTTCCGACCTGCCGTGCCGGGCCGGACGCCGTGTCCCGGCGATCTGCTACTGCTGCTGCCGGTTCTTGTAGGAGGGCCGGGTGACTCTGCTCCTCCTGTGTTCGGTAGGCAAGTTTATGTTGATCCTTTCTGCTACGGGCCAGAGGGGATTCCGAAGCGCAGAGCTCGCGCCCCGCCCCCCCCCCCCCCTGTCCCCGTCTGCCCCACTGTAGAGGACACTGTGTACACCAATACCGCGGCCTTCACCTCCTGCCCGACCAGCCACGTCGACGGCCGGCCTAAGCGGTGGTTGTGTTCCGTGGGATAAGGCGGGCTGCATCTGCACCGCTTAGAGCAGGTTTATTTAAGAAAAGCAGGACCTTACAATGACCCTCTTGGATTTCGCTCATATTTTGGTGGTTGGTAGTCCACCTAGGTGGGAGCTTAAAGCCAAAATATTAGACCCCAAAAAAATTTACTCTGGGAGATATTGGAACTTTAAGTTTTTTTGGTCAAATTTGCAGTCAATTTGGGTATTTTGAATAAACTTGCGACTAAGTGACCGAATGGGTCGCCACTTCTGTACTAGACTCAAAATTGAACGAGGAACACGGGGGACGACTCGGATTTGACCTACGACAACGTTTTGATGGAGAATTTTCACTTTTTCTTGAAAAAATTACCAAAAAAGTCCCAAATCTTGGGATTTTTCAGTTTTCATCCTTTGATCTGCACGTCATGTTACTTTTCCGACGTAAAAAAGTCCGCTGAATCCAAAAATAACGATCCCAGATTTTTGCGACCAACCGTTTCGGAGATATGCCACCTCAAAGATAGCCAATTTGTTTTTCGGTGTAAAAATACTGAGATTTTGCCCTCCTGCTCATTCCCAAGAACGATCCCAGCAACTCCCCGCGTCAAAATCTAAGACATAAATTTGTCATCAATTTCTCGCGGTTTTCTCATAATTTAGTCACTACGCGACGAGAAAATTTGTCATCAATTTCTCGCGGTTTTCTCATAATTTAGTCACTACGCGACGAGAAAATTATCACAAATATATGCCTTAGATTTTGACGCGGGAAGTTGCTGGGATCGTTCTTGGGAATGAGCAGGAGGGCAAAATCTCAGTATTTTTACACTGAAAAACAAATTGGCTAACTTTGAGGTGGCATATCTCCGAAACGGTTGGTCGCAAAAATCTGGGATCGTTATTTTTGGATTCAGCGGACTTTTTTACGTCGGAATAGTAACATGACGTGCAGATCAAAGGATGAAAACTGAAAAATCCCAAGATTTGGGACTTTTTTGGTAATTTTTCTAGAAAAAGTGAAAATTCTCCATCAAAACGTTGTCGTAGGTCAAATCCGAGTCGTCCCCCGTGTTCCTCGTTCAATTTTGAGTCTAGGACTGAAGTGGCGACCCATTCGGTCACTTAGTCGCAAGTTTATTCAAAATACCCAAATTGACTGCAAATTTGATCAAAAAAACTTAAAGTTCCAATATCTCCCAGGGTAATTTTTTTTGGGGTCTAATATTTTGGCTTTAAGCTCCCACCTAGGTGGACTACCAACCACCAAAATATGAGCGAAATCCAAGAGGGTCATTGTAAGGTCCTGCTTTTCTTAAATAAACCTGCTCACAGCTCTGGTGCGCGGTTGCACTGTCAGAGCAAGTGTTCAACTGCTCTACACTTGTATGTGTGCAACTTCCAGCCCAGCACGTGCAAGTGCGCAAACAGCAATTGTGCAGTGCTATGTGGATGAGGAGCTGTAGGGTGTGAATCAGAGCGCGACCGCGCGCTGTCCCTCTGTCCCCGCCCCTGGCCTTGGAGCTTCAGGTGGCGCCGAGCTCGGCCCGATACTCGGCTCGGCTCGGTCCTGCACGACTCGGCTCGACTCGGCTCGGCCCGACTCGACTCGGCTCGGTCCTGCTCGACTCGGCTCGGCTCAGTCCTGCTCGGCTCAGGTCAAATTAGTCCCAAGGGCTGCAGATCCGCATTCCACGTCGTAATGAGCCTGGGTCTGGGTCGGCCCCGAGGGGCTGCCTCCGAGGTGAGCGGGCCGGGCCGGGCCGGGCCGAGGGGGACTCGCGGACGCGTCCTCACTGGAGGCAAGGACCGCCCGCACCGGCTGGCCGCTGTTTTTTTTGTGTTTCATCACACACACACACACACATACACACACATATATATATACACTGGCAACGGCACTCTCCGTTCTTTAAGTCTCCGTTTTTCCTTGTATAATGACGGCCTAGCCTGGTTATTTAATCCTTTACATTGGAGAATCATTTTGGCCGTGCAAATAATGGGATTGATTGACGGAGAACTAAAGAACGGAGAATAACTCCGTTGCCAGAAGACGAAGTTTTCCGTCTTTATCAGGAACGGAAAAACTCTGTACCGGGTGTTTCTTTGAATGCGTAACGGTATTGCGGGATTGCAAACTCACCAGAGCTGCAGGGGCCATGGCGCCTTACGGGCGAATTGGGTAGGCAAACCCGCAACACTGATACGCATTCTAATAAAAAACACCCGGTACATAAATGAACTGTATTCTCCGCAGTTTTCGCTTCCAGTGTATGTAATATACAAGCTAACCTAACCACACATTAGGAGCGCGCTGCGGCCGGCTCCGTTCCGCTCCCGCCGGAGAGCGTGTGTTTTCGTCAGTTATGGAAATATTTGAAAAGAGACGTGCCGTGAGGATTAAGCCCGCGAGCGAGGCTCCGCTGTAAACCCCAGGCGGGCTGTGTGTGTGTGTGTGTGGTGTGAACGTGTGCGTGTGCGTGTGCGCGTGCGTGCGTGTGTTTTCGCATTCGTTTTGCCCTGCTGCTGGACCCCCACCCCCACCCCCTCTCTCGGACGGCGGCCGTGCCCAAATCATCAGGTCGGTCAACTCGAAACGGCCTCGGCAAATCCACTCCACACGGTCGCACGCACACTCACACACACTCACACGCACGCACACTCACACGCACGCACACACGCACACATGCGCGCATGTGGGGCACGGTATGGTATAGGCCGCGTTATCATCGTTCGCTGGACCGATTATAAACGCGGGGCACAAAAAAAAAAGCGAAATGAATTGGGCAAACGTGAGCAAACGGCTGCCGTGTGAGTACTGCCGACACATCAGTCGACGCCCCCCGCCCCGCCCCGCCCCGCCCCGCCCCGCCCCGCCCCGCCCGCTCCACAGCACCGCGGTGAGTCTGATCGTCCGGAACAGCGGGCCGCTACCTGCTACTGCTGTTGCTGCTGCCACCACTCTACTGTGCGCGCGTGTATATCTTTTTTTTTTTTCGTGTAAAAAGCAGATTTGATTTTTTTTTTCTGTCTCTTTTGTTTTTTCCACGCCTTTTTCTTACACTCGCGTTTTGTTTTGTTTCTGGGGTCGCGCGCCGGAAAAAGTAGAAAAATATGACAGCAGCAGGTCACGTGACACGTCCCGCCGCGCAGCCCGCGCACACCTAGAAAAATTAAAAGTTGTAGCGACCATCGGGGACAACAATCGGAGACACGGACAACAATCTTATGATTTCACTGGAAAAAGAAACGTGATGTGCGCCATGGTAATTGGTGTGGTCTCTACCCTCATTGCATCGCTGTGCCTGAGGCCATGCGGTGGTTTCAACAACTTTTCATTCTCTCGGAGCGCGCCGCGCCGCGCCGCGCAGCTCGTCGAGGCGGACTGCGGCGGGGCGGGGCGGGGCGGGGCGGGGCGGGGCGGGGCGGGGCGGGGCGGGGCGGGGCGGGGCGGGGCGGGCAGGAGCCTCGATGGTCTCGCAGCGAGCTTCGTCCTGCACCGAGCGCGGAGCGGAGTGAAGCGCCTTCTGACCAAACCCAATCATTTGTCTTGCACTTTTTCCCTCGAGAGACTCACTCCCCCGGCGCGCCGTGTCAAGAGAGTGCAACTGTGTGTGTGTGTGTGTGTGTGTGTGTGTGTGTGTGTGTGCGCGTGTGCCTGTCTGTGTGTGAGTGAGTGGCCGTGGCTCCGAGTTGTTCGATGTGGCCGGCAGCAGACGCGTTCTTCGTTTTTGTTGCAGAGGGCGGAAGGAGAGTAGGTCTCGAGGTGTCTCTCTCTCCCTCCCTCCCTCTCTCTCTTCCTCTCTCTCTCCCTCTCCCTCTTCCCCTTCTCTTTCGCTCCCTTCTCCCTCTCCCTCTCCCTCTCCCTCTCCCACTCCCAATCCCAATCCCTCTCCCTCTCCCTCTCCCACTCCCAATCCCAATCCCTCTCCCTCTCCCTCTCTCTCCTGCTCTCTGTAAATGGCGGCAGCAACGGGCTACTTGCAGTCCAGCCCGGCCCGGGCGGTGGGTTGGTTGGTTGAAGGAGTGCGCGTGGGTGTTGGGGGTGGCTGGCTAGCTGGTTTGTACTTGCCCTCCTGTGACCTTTGTGACCTCTTGGACTCGTCTATGGACTCTGGGACGTTGTGGGGGTGTGGGGTCGAGATGGTGTGGTGGGGTGGGGCGGGGCGGGGCGGGGTGAGGCGTGGTGGGCGTTTGGGTGGCTTTACCTTCCGCCTGCCGATCCGCCCCACGCCGCCCTGCCCCTCCCCGCCCCGCCCCGCCCCGGCCCACCCGGGCCACTCCCTCACCTTTCACCTTACGAAGAACGATCAGGTTTCCCTGCGCGCCTACGGGCCACCCTTCTGCAGAGCGAATTGAGTAAAGTGGTGGCGTGGTGGTGCGCGGCGGGGCGGGGCGGGGCGGGGCGGGGCGGGGCGGGGCGGGGGGAGGGGAGAAATTACATTAGCCGTTTTGGGCCGTTCCGCTGACCGCTCCGACTAATCGCCAGACCAAGTACTGCTGTGTGCGCGCACAAGCCGGCTGGGCAGGATCCGCTGGGCGTTGCGGGGCGGGGCGGGGCGGGGCGGGCCGGGGTGGGGCGGCGCGCCCTAGCACCCCCTCCCAGATTGTAACCAAGAAGGCCACTTAGTTGCCTCGCCAGGGCTGCCGGTGGTGCTCCATCTTTCTCTCCTATTCTTTACTCTCTCTCTCTCTCTCTCTCTCTCTCTCTCTCTCTCTCTCTCTCTCTCTCTCTCTCTCTCTCTCTCTCTCTCTCTCTCTCTCTCTCTCTCTCTCTCTCTCTCTGCTCCCCCCTTTTCCCTTTTGTCACTTGTACAGACGCGGGCTCTTCTTTCTCCGTCTCTCTCGCGCACTTTATACTTCTCTGCCCGTCGTTTAAACTGCGCCGCTTACTTTCTTTTTTGTATTTTTTTTTTCCTTTTTAGACTTTTGGACTAGAACTGTTTTATTTTCGGAAATTAAACACAGTTTTAAATAAGCCACCTCATACACGAAAAGAAAAGTAATTACTCGGATCAGCTTCGTTAAACCCTGGATAAAAGTCTTATTTATAGAACGCGCACATTGTAAATCCATGTGCACTGTTAAACCAAATTGTCATGTGACGATAAATCGATACCTACAATGCAAAGACACGTACTTCAACAGGCCTCGGGAAGACTAACGTAGTTCTGAACCCCGTTTCTAAACACACGTACTTCTGAAGCCGTCGGGAAGACTAACGTAGTTTATGGTTAAAAAGATAGGAACTACGTTAGTCTTCCCGACGGCCTCAGAAGTATGTAGTACGTGTGTTTAGAAACGAGGTTCAGAACTACGTTAGTCTTCCCGAGGCCTGTTGAAGTACGTGTCTTTGCATTGTAGGTATCGAAATATTGCTACGAATATTTCGTCACAAGAGCTGTGATGAAACAGTCGTCACTATGACAAACATTTCGTCACTTGACATGAATCTTTCGTCACATGACATGAATCTTTCGTCACACTGTGATGAACCATTTGTCATGTGATGAACCTTTCAAAAGTACAATTTAGCACTGACTTTGTCGTAATGTGACGACATAAAATTTTACAGTGTGTGAGAACAAACTGTTTATTTTCTGTGATGTAAATGGCGAAAATGCATCCCGAGCCAATTATCTTACAATCATACATTCTGCCGTCTGCTTGTTTAACATTTCTGAGATACGGTATGGTCAGATATTTTATTTTTGGCTGCCCCTCACTCAGGAGCGAGGCTGCCGCGCGCGCTCCGGTCTCTCTTTTCGAATCAGATCCCCGGCTCCAAAGCGACATACGACGACCAAATGTTTGCATGGGAGGCAGCGGCGTCAGGGGTGGGGACTGGGAAAACTGGTCCGGCCAAGAGAGAGTGAGAGAGAGAGGGTGAGAGAGAGAGAGAGAGGGTGAGAGAGAGAGAGAGAGAGGGTGAGAGAGAGAGGGTGAGAGAGAGAGAGAGAGAGAGAGAGAGAGAGAGAGAGAGAGAGAGAGAGAGAGAGAGAGAGAGAATGAGAGTGAGAGAGAGTGAGAGAGTGAGGGTGAGAAAGAGGGAGAGGGAGAGGGAAAGGGCGAGAGAGAGAGAGAGAGAGAGAGAGAGAGAGAGAGAGAGAGAGAGAGAGAGAGAGAACTAGAGAGCGAGCGAGCGAGGGGAAGGGTAGGTTGCCACGGCTGAGCGGAGATGCGTGCTCATATTTTGCAGAGTTTCTGACCCCTCTCTCTTTCGGACTGAGCGGGGGCTTAGCCGGTGGCGGGGCTGTCGGTATACCGGACCGTTCGGGCTCCTGGGGCGGCCCGGGACCCGGGACCCGGGCCCGCGCCCAGGGGTAAGCCAGTCGACCCCAACCGAACGCGCAGTAGAGGCAGACTCCGCCCCGCCCCGCCCCACCGCGCCCCGCCTCACCTCGCCCCGCCTCACCTCGCCCCGCGCCACTTCCTTGCAGTGCAGTAGTGAGGGTTTTGTGTATCGAAAAGATTCGAGAGTTTGCTGCACTTGTGCGAGCGGGGGAGCCTTAGGTGCTGTGTGTGTGTGTGTGTATTGACGTCTGCGACTATCACAGACGCGCTGGCCGCACTACAGCAACGCCCCCCCCCCTCGGCCCCCAGGGCCCCGGGGTTGGTCTGTCCCCGCCTCCCCACTCCCCACCACGACGCCCTTCTTACGCCTCGCCAAGCCCCGCCCGCCACTCTTTAGGCCACTTTCGTCTCTCCCGAGAGCCGCTCTGCTCCATACTCTAAGGCCGATACAGACTCAATTCTTTTCGCCCGGCCGCGTGCGCCCATCCTAGCCGGGCCCGGCGGGGCGGGCGGGCCGGTGCAGGGTAGGGAGGATGGCTGCAGGCTCCGGGAGGATGACGAGGAGGTTGACGGAGAGGAGAGGAGACTTACGTCGCAGTCCGGTCCGGCTTGAAGCTCGGCCAGCTGTTGCTGTGGCGCTGACGCCGGCCGGGCCGGGCCGGGCGGGGCAGAGTCCGCTATTGGCAGCGCGGCGCCAGCGCTATTCGCAGCACGACAGCGTTATCCCCACCACCGCGCAGACGCGCTCCTGCCGCCACGTGTCACCGGCTTTTTTTTTTCCCTTGTCCGGATTCTTTTCTTTTTCTTTCTCCCTTTGACTGGCTCCTCGTCGTGCGCCCGCGCTGCGCTGTTGGATTCGGTCGGGTAGGGTAAATAACCGAAAGCGATCTTGCAGCGCGCTCTTTTTTTGCCAATAAGCGCTTCTATCGGGACGCAGTTTGGCGCCGTTTTGGATTTCCCTCATCCGCTTGACTCTTGGCGCCGCGCCGCAGAGGAGGAGAGCGAGAGAGAGAGAGAGAGAGAGAGAGAGAGAGAGAGAGAGGGGGGGGGCATGGGTTGCGGGGAGATAGGCGCTGCCTGCGCACGAAACCTGAGCCAGATAGATCGATACAAATCCGATGAGTTTGTTCAAAGCCTGTCGGGACGCGCACGGCTGCTATAGGCTAGGGGGTTGGGGTTGAGAGAAACAGAAAGGGGTGTAGCCGCGCCTGAGGGTAGGCCTTCACCCTGCGCGACATTTTTGAGGGTGCTTTATCTATCTATCTATCTATCTATCTATCTATCTATCTATCTATCTATCTATCTATCTATCTATCTATCCCACCGTCCCTTCATCCCCCCTTTTCTCCCTTGCCCAGCGCACATGTCACACACTTATCCTCTCCCATCCTGTCCCAGCTGTCCCGTGAGCCGCCAAACGCAGAGGCACTTCCTATGGAGTTGTGACGAGGGAGTCCTTTTCGGCGTACAGGCGTGGTGGCGGGGCGGGGCGGGGCGGGGCGGGGCGGAACGCCGGGCGGGGGGCGGGAGCCTGGTGACGGTGCCGGATTTGGCGGGAAGATGTTTTGTGTCCCAGGGCTCGTCTTGAGGATTAAGCTCTCTCTCTCTCTCTCTCTCTCTCTCTCTCTCTCTCTCTCTCTCTCTCTCTCTCTCTCTCTCTCTCTCTCTCTCTCTCAGTCTCTCTCTCTCTCTCTCTCTCTCTCTCTCCCTCTCTCTCTCTCTCTCTCTCTCTCTCTCTCTCTCTCTCTCTGGTTTTTCCGCTGCACCGCGCCCGCTCTCGCTCGCGCCGCCATGTGTCGCGGTTCACCCCGCGCTGCGCTGCGGAGGCTTGTGCCGGGCCGGGCCGAGCCCCTGAGGGGTATGCAGACCCGGCGCGCAGCGGTGTCTTGCGGTTGCCTACCCGCAGAACGTCAGGCGCCTCCGGCACGCTCGCGCTCCGTCATATGGAAGTCGCACCGCTCTCAATTATTCACCTCGTGTTTAGCGCTTCTGGAGATCCAAGCGTACGAGTGTCGCTCACCCTCAGGTGTGTGAACTATGTGTCGCGCACCTACAAGCGTGTAGATAATTGACTCATACCTACAAGTGACTAGTATACTACACTTCTTGCGTATTTTGGCGCCGTGGAGGACAAAACAGTTCGCTCATTGCGCTGCTCTGCTTCGCGACCCACAACGCCCCGCCCCGCCCCGCCCCGCCCCGCCCCGCCCCGCCCCGCCCCGCCCCGCCCCGCCCCGCCCCGCCCCGCCCCGCCCCGCTCCGCCCCGCCGCACAGCAGCACAGCGGCTGCCAGCTGGCCTCTTTGACGCTGTTAAACTTTGGAGCGCACCCTATCGGCCATCTCCCTAACTAAGAACGCGTTGCGCGCGGCGCGGCGGGCGGGCAGCCGCGGCGGCGCTGCAATCTGCTATCGTTGCGAACAGACGCGCGTGCGATGCCGCGCAAAACTTTGGAAAGCGAGAGAGAGGGGGAGAGAGAGAGAGAGAGAGAGAGAGAGACACAGACAGACAGACAGACAGAGAGAGACCGACAGAGAGACAGAGAGACGGGATGGGTCGGCGAGTAGTGCGGTGCGGGATAGCGAGATTGGAATCACCGCAAGAAGACGAAAACCGTGAATGGGGTGTCTTTGATGTCGTGCGGCCTCATTCATCGGAAATTGAGTTGTGGAAAGGATTGGGATAGGCGGAGAGGAGGAGGAGGAGGAGGAGGAGGAGGGGAGGAGGAGGAGGAGGAGGAGGAGGAGGAGGAGGAGGGGAGGAGGAGGAGGAGGGGAAGGGGAGGAGGAGGAGGAGGAGGAGGAGGAGGAGGAGGAGGAGGAGGAGGGGGAGGGGGGGGGGGAGGGGGAGGAGGAGGAGGAGGAGGAGGAGGAGGAGGGGCGTACAGAGATATAGGGTAGGCTGGCCGGCGCGATCTCTATGACAAGCGGGCAGAAAGCGCCCCGCCCCCCGCCGTCGCCGCCCTAATCTGGCGCCGGCCGGCCAGACCCGGGCGGGTTTTGTTTTTCAGCATTATGCCTCTGCTGCTCGAGTGCGTGGGGAGCGGGCTGGGGACGGGAGGTGGGGGGGGGGGGTTAGGACCGGACCGGGGTGACTCGGAGGCCAATTGCGAAGTCCTTGAAAGAAAATCTCAAGGTCGTTTGATTATGCGTGACGGAGGGAGCTGGACCGGCCGGTCCGTTCGTTGGTCGGCCGGGTGTCGGGCGGGGCGGGGCGGGGTGGGCGCAATCTGAGATGTGTAATTGAATCGTGGGCCCGAAGGATGAAAACGCGATCAGGAGTGCCAAGTTTGGACAACCTCGGTGCGCCGCGCGGGGCCGGCGGGGCGGGGCCGGGGCGGCCGGCGGGGCGGCTGGCGGGAATATCGAGAGGTCAGGGCGGCCACGCGCGAAATAGGACCCGACGCCAACGCCTGCGCGCGATCATCGCCCTACGATTCTACTTATTCCCCGATCTGCTGCACTCTAAAAAGCTTACGGTGATTTTCACTATGAGCTACGGTGAACCCTGCTGCTTTGTATCTTACGGTGAATTTTCAGCGTAAGATGCACCCTGATTCACCGTAGCTTACATCGGTATTTACCTCAGCTGATGGTGAAAATTCACCGTAGCGTACAGTGAAAATCACCGTAAGCTTTTATCATAGTGTGTTACATCCTAGTTTTGAGGGTAAGATTTGTGCCGAGTGCTAATTCTCTCTTCTGTGTCGTTTTTTTTTCCAGTGCCGAAGATCGAGATCATGGGCGCGTCCGACATCTACGTGAAGACGGGCTCCACGGTGAACCTCAAGTGCGTCATCACGCAGTCGCTGGAGGAGCCGGCCTACATCTTCTGGTACCACGACGGCGTGCGGGTGCTCAACTACAAGCAGGGCACCAAGGACATCCGGGTGGAGCGGTCGGGCGCCGACACGACCGTGGGCACGCTCGTGCTGTACGGCGCCACGCGGGAGGACTCGGGCAACTACACGTGCTCGCCCAGCAACCTGGACTCGGCCAGCGTGCTGCTGCACGTGCTCAACGGTGAGTGGCAGGACGTCAGGGAGAGGTGGTGGCTGACGGGGTGGTGGTGGAAAACGTGGATAAATATGCCAGGCGCGGTTTTATGTCCGACTGACGCGAGGGGCGATGTGCTGTGGGTTGCCTAAATACAGGGGTTTTTCAATTCATTTTTCCGTACCTTTCAGGCGGTTTTCAGACCTGACGGGGGGGGGGGGGGGGCGATCGCCCCATCGCCCCCCCGTAAAAACGCGCCTGAAATATGCTCAGGTGTGAGAATGTCGCACACTTGTAGGAGCGGTTCTGAACATGTAAAGTGTCAATGTCCTCTGAAATTTCACACGCTTGCTGTAGGGACAAACGTGTCCGAGAGAGGAAATTCACACATACCTACAATGCGTGATAACATTTGCACACTTGAGTTTCCAGTGTGGCTATGGTTTTTAATCGGGTTAAAATTATTTGTTGAAAAATTGGTTTAAAAATATTGACGTCACGTGACTCCCTCTAATCTTAGAAAGTAAACATTTTCGTCAAATATTCATTTTTAAGTACGCGATAGTCGATACACGTACATTTCATCAGCCTTTTCCGCACCGTAATTTTATTTATAAACGAAATCGATTATCTATGAGATAAGCAGGTCCAAAAGAATGAAGCTATTTTTTCGTAAAGGTTTTTTTTTTGGTCACCATTTTTTTTTATTGAAGATCCAGCGTTATCAGAATAGTCGTCAGTCCGAAAATTATTCTCCACATTTTCCTTTCCATGTAGTATTTTTTTAACTAGCGTAAGTCCTTTTTATTTCGTTTCTTTTTTTCTTTTCTTTTCTTTTCTTTATTTTAAAGCTTTTGTCTCGTTTCCTGTCCGTGTGTGCTGACGTGTGCCCTTTGTCTCTGTCCCACCCCGCAGGGGAGCACCCGGCCGCCATGCAGCGCGGCAAGAACAGCGCGTCGCCCATCCCGGGCCGCTGGTGGGGCCACATGTCGGTGGGGCTGGGCCTGCGCAGCCTGCTGTCCGCGCGCCAGACCTGCGCCATGGTGGTGGCGCTCACCGCGCTGCACAACCTGCTCGCCTTCGCCGGGCTATAATGGGCCCCGCCCCGCCCCGCCCCGCCCCGCGGCCTGGACTCACCGTGTGTGTAGCGCCGCGTGTGCAGAAGCGTGCGTGCAAAGAGTTGACTGCAAGCGACGTGGACTTGCCTCTGTGTGCGTGTGTGTACGTGCGTGTGTGTGCGGAGGACTCCGACGGTGAAGAAGTTGTCGGTGAAGCGAGAGAGAGAGAGAGAGAGAGGAAGATGGTGGTGTGTGAGTTGGCGTGGTGGTGGTGGTGTGCTGATCGGTCGGTTTCGTGTTGACGGACAGCAGCGCCAGGGCCGCAGTGTCGGGCAGGGGTCGGCCGCCGCCGCCACCCCGACATCGAGGACAGGAAGTGCGTCTAGTCGGAGGAGAAGGAAAAGAAGACTGCAGCGACTGGAGAGAGGGGAGTGTGAGGCCGGGGCTGTGTGGTGACTCGGCCGAGCCGCTCCGCGCGCCGCTCCGCTGCGATATTGCAGAGGGATGGAGTGAGAGAGACATTGCCATGTGACAGCTCAGCTCAGCTCGGCTGACAATGAAGTGTGCGAACTCAACGCCCTAGTGCTCAACAAGATGACGTTTTACTCTGTTGTGTCGGTCTAACTCACTGGATGGGGCACATCGAGTTGTGTGAAAGAGAGTGTGTCCGTGTGTGTGTGAGTGTGAGTATCTCTGTGTGTGAGCGGGAGTATGCGTGTGTGTGTGAGATTGTAAACGTGCTCTTTAGTTTCATATTTCTCTTTGGTTTTTCCGCTCGTGTTGAGACCGCTTAGTATGACGACATCCTTTGGGAGAGCACGCAGTTGCGGTACACCAGCCCCATCTATTTACTGTGAATACATTGTATAGGCTGTTAATATGGAGCTTTTTTGCTGACGCAGGTTCGACTACCCCTTATTTATTCTACGTGAAATTTAATTTGATTTGAGGTCCTGCTTTCTAAGAACTGAATTCATAATTTGTTTTCAATGATGTAGTAAATGGAAACATTTACACCACCAAATGAAAAATTAAGATATTATTAGCTTTCACTTGGCGTCTCTCACAAACGATAATACCGCTGATGTTAGCAGAAAACAAAATGTTAAAGTTGTTAAAATTTCCTTTTTAACAGCCTTTCACTGTAATGATTGCCAAAACAATAAACTTTATAGCTTGCTTTCCTTAATGGTTTGATGTGGATAGCAGGCGTTCTTGACAGTGTATGAGACCACCAGTCAGAGAAATGTCAGTTTTGTAGGCCTCCTATAACTTTTTTTTTTTTTAAATATGCCATCATAATTATTGTACATATGAACCATAGCATTTTTTTGTACAAATACAGATATATAAATGCCTTGATTTGGTCCTGGCGGTTGTGTCAGCAATGTTCAGTTTTAATATTTAAGTGGTGATGAAATAAGTGGACATTAGAGTAAGTGGTATGTTCCTGTAAAAAGTATATTTCTTTTGAATACTCTTTTTGTTGTAGCGTTTGTTATGAAATGTGATTAACATAATTTACGAACTTCAGATCAAATGAGTGCATCACATTTAATGCGGATAAAAGTCCTTAAAAACTTGATTGCACGGCTTTGAAAAGTTAGTGAAAAGTCATGAAAAAAATAATTTTATTCGATGCTTTTCTTTTCAAAACTTCTGAGAAAGTTTTAGCGAGGTGTATTTTGTTCACTCGCCTGACACACTTTATTTTGTTAACTCTCTCCTTCCGTTAACTTTTAAGAGTCGTGGCAAGGATGAAATAAATTGATGAATTGCTCTAGAAAGTGCCAAAAGGCAGTTAATGCTGAAAATGTGAAAATACTCATAAACATTTTATGTGAACATAGTTAGTGATCCAGGTTGTTTTCTGCTCATGAGCCTATGGTTATTACAAATTCACTTTACTTGAAATAAAGTTAAACATCCATTCAGGTTTTTCAGCTATATAGTTGCTTACTGATCAGTTGTGATTGAATTTTAACACTTTCCGTGCGACAGGTCCACACGTGTGGGTCCCGCAAATTAGCCGCTTCCGTGCGACGGGTCCAAATGTTTGGACCCGCCTTAATGTGCAGAAATGTTCCTCGTCGTTTAAAACTTTCGTAGGCCTCGGATGAAAATGAAAAAAATGCACGTTCGCCTGTGATGTGGGACATGAAAAAAGAGCTCCGCATGGAAAGTGTTAAATGGATTATGCAAAGAGAACAAAAATGTATTTTTGTGTGCATTTCATCAATTTTACATAATATTTAATAATATGGACGCATATCTCCAGGTGCAAATCTCATGAAGCTATGTGATCTAGTACAGTAAAAGCAAACTGTGTTTGTAATAAATTCATTTTATTGTTAATTTATAAGGTGAGTGGCCTACCTTTCTTGTAAAATCTGAGAAAGAATGAGCACACATAAAGCAACCGATTTGTCTTGGACCAGTGAGACCGGTGTGCTCTAAAAGGAATATCTAGAGGTGATGTATCCTATTACCTTAATTTATTCTTAATACCTTATTTTCTCCCAAAACTGCTTAAATTGTTCTCCGAATTCCCTTAAATATCGCTTTTTTTCCAGTTACCGAAAATATTTTTCAAAGTTGTGTCATTTTAAGTACTGACTGTGAATTTGTTAAGGGCTTAAAAGCCGTTCCATTTTTCTTGCAACAAAGTGTAATGATTTAATAAAACAATGACAGTGTGATTATAAGACATCACCTTTGATTCAAGGAGAATGGAACGGTGGCTAGCCAAAAATGTATGAATAAGTGAAATACATCTTACATATTAAAGAAATAAAAAATACAAAGTATTTCAAACCCAAAATCACTTTTTTTTTAATTGGCTGAGCGATAGCGAAGCCTATTACTTCACTGATCGGATTTGGCTCCTGTCTGTCTGTCTGTTTGTTTGTCTGTTTGTCTGTTTGTTTGTCTGTCTGTCCGCACGATAACTCGAGAACGAGTAGAGATATCGAGCTGAAATTTTTACTGTAGCTTCTTGGCCTGAATACCTCGGACGAGTTCGAAAATGGGCATTCTAGCTCAAAAATTGATACCGTTAAAAATTCATTTACATTTTCGAAAAAAATAATTTTAAAAAGAAATATTTTTTTACAGTGTCCTAAGGGGTAACTCGGCGAGTTGCGGCCCTCTGGGCGAAAATTTCGTCCGTTTGGCCGTATCTCTTACCGTTTAGCCGCTACAGCGTGACCTAAGGGCGAAAAGTCCTCAAATTGCGTGTTGGGTGTCGTTCTCGAGGTATTTCGACGAGTTGCGACCCTTTAAACGGAAATTTCGTCCGTTTGGCCGTATCTCGCACCGTTACGCCGTTGTAGCGTCAAATTTCGACAAAAAGTCCTTAATATACACGTAGAGCTGTGTACTTCTCAGATTTTCGCTTATCACAGACTAGCATATCGCCGGAACCGTCTGCGCGAGGAAAATTTCATGGCGCTTACTGTTTCGTTACTCGAAGCGTTTTTTTTTATGGCATCCTTATCCATACTGACAGCGCCGCAGGCCTAGGTAGATGTACGCAGGCGCGTCGCAGCGTAACAGTGTTTCGCGAGATATCGCGAAGCCTGTTACGCGAGACGTGGTCTGGCGTACATCTACCTAGTATGACTCACCTCTTCACAACGTGACACGTGTACACGGCCTGGCCCGCTCCGCTCTCCTGCAGGTGGGCAGGTGACAAGTAGCCAGGGGCTGAGCTTAGGCTTCCGCCTCACGGGGCTGCCGTGTTCCTGTCCCCGGCCCTGTGCTGTTTGGATGAACAGCTGGTTGACCTGGAGCCCAACACTAACAGATGAGGGGATTTGAATCTCATCACAACGGGCCTGGCCTGGCTTGGCGGGGCGGGGCGGGGCGGGGTGGGGTGGGGCGGGGCGGGGCGGGGTGGGGCGTGGCAGGTCAGAGGAGGAACTCCCTGTCCCGCCTCGCCCCCGTCGGCCAGGATAATGGATTGTTGCTCCGAAGAGACGCGCCCGCTGACCCGCCCCGCCCCACCCCACCCCGCCCCACCCCACCCCGCCCCACCCCGCCCCGCCCCGCCTCGCATCACCCCGCCGCACCGCACTCCCGACGATTGGCAACAAACTTATGACTAGCAGGCCCGGCTTGGGATGGGGAAGTACTCTGGTGGGGCCAGCGGGCTGGCCGGCCGGTCGGGACCGCGCGGGCTTAAAAGCCGTCCTCCGGGAGGTGTAGTGGAGCCGGGCGGGGCGGGGCGGGGTGGGGCGGGGTGGTGTGGGTCGACGGTCGGCTCCCTGCTTGACCCGCGGATGCAAACCGGCCGCCTAACGACCACCGCGTCCCCGGGGGAGGTAGGCAGCCCCGCCTGCAGGTCTCGCCCGGGGAGCCAAGCGGGGGATGAATGGAATAAGATGAGACGGAACTCATCGTATAGATGGATGAGTTTCCCCGTACGGTGCTATGACGAGACACGAGACACTCCGTAATAGGCCACGGTGAATGTCACTCAGCTGCGGTGATACGCCCTGACTCACCGTAGCGTACAGTGAAAATCAACGTAAACTTTTATTAGTGTTGGGGACCACCCAGCACCCAGCAATAGGGTATTCCGCTGTAAGGAAACCGGAAGTCACAGAAGTAAACAAGGAAGAAAAGCATGCATTTGCCGTTGGTGAGAAACTGCAGTGCTCTGCCCCGGCACGGTCTCCTCGCGCCTGACGGGTAGGCCACATCACGCCTGCACAGCATGCGTGTGCTGCGGGCTGGCCTACCCTGAGCCTGGCAGGCGGCGGGCTTCTGTAACTCACCGCGCCGAGTGAACTTGAGCCAAACGGGCGACGGGCGATTTCTTGATCAACGGCAACTGTTTTCTACCCTTCCCCCCCGTCGCCCCGCCAGCCCCACCCCACCCTGTTCGCCCCGCCCCGCCCGAGTCCGCCGGCCGCCTCGCAAACAAGCTGCACAGCTTATCCGGCCGTGCACTGCGGAGCGGGGCGGGGCGGGGCGGGGCGGGGTGTCGGGGCCCTCTGCCCTGACCCGACCCGGCGCCGCAACAGCAGGCGACCCATCCCTCTCTGCCCCGCCCCGCCCCGCCCCACCCCGCCACGCCCCGGTACGTCTGCCTCCCCGCCTTGGCCGTGGCCTGGGCCCAGCGAACCGTCATCTGAAACAACGGGGGATTACTGTTGCAAGCTACTTAGACGCTCATGCAAATCTGCGGTCTGGTTAGATGTCCCACTTACGTTAACCGGGGGGGGGGGGGGCACCACCAGAGGGGAGGGGGGAGGGGGTGCTACCACCCGGGCGGAGGGGCTGCGGCAGTGACGAGTAGGGAAGGGTGGTTGACAATAAGGCCGAGCGGGCAGCGGGGCGGGTGAGGGGAGGAGGTGGGAGTGGGGAGGGGAGGGGGGGATAGCTCGGGTACAACGAGCAAGTCCCAGTGCAAAACTCCCACGCGCATTGGGTCATGCGCCATGTGAAAATGGCCAAAAGTGTCGTGGGATTCCTTTGAACCGTATAATAGATCAGAATGTCCGGTATTCTCTAGACAAAAAAGGTAGTCTCATGTGCGGGGAGTTTACCAAGTAGGCATAGGCGGAGATACCTGTCTGCCTCATACCCAGTGTATTCGTGGGAATGTTTGGATAATATTTATCCATTGCAGTAGTGTCTCCCAATAGGAAGCAGGATTAGCGGGCGGCTCATCGCAGCGCACAGGGCCGCCTGCTCCTGCTCCGTCCTCTCGGCTCGGGGCGGGGCGGGGCGGGGCGGGGCGGGCGGGGCCAGGGCACCGTGAACACCGCGAGGGTTGATCCGCCAGAGCCAGTCGTAAAAACCTGACGCAAGAATCTATAACCTCCGGACAACACGGAGAACCCACCCTCCCCCTCCCCTCCTCCGCGCTGCCGCCGCACCCCGCCCCACCGCACCCACCCCGCCGCACCCACCCCGCCCCGCCGCACCCGCCCCGCCGCACCCACCCTGCCCCACCCAACCCGCGCGATGCGATGGCCGAAAGGTACGACTGACCCAGAACGACGGGTTCGGGGCGAAGCGGGGCGGGGCGGGGCGGGGCGGGGCGGGACGGGGCGGGGCGGGGCGGGGCGGGGCGGGGCGGGGTGGGGCGGGCGGGACGGGGCGGGACGGGGGCGGGGCGGGGCGGGGCGGGGCGGGGCGGGGCCGGGGCGGGGCGGGGCGCTAGTCCATGTCCGGCGCACAAAGACGCGCTGCGAGGGGCTCTGCAAGTGACAACCGATACCCGTCCCGTCGTCAGGCCACGACACGAGTACGTGTACGGCGGTGGTGCTGGTGGGCTGGGGGCTGGAGTCGGCATGGCAGCCATTGTTAAACGTGTCCAACGGCAGCCTATTTCCTGTTCCTGTTCCCTCGCTGCGCGACCCGGCCGCCGCCAGCGCCAGCCCGTCGGAAACATGGCTCTGAACTCGAGTGGCCTTTCCGATGGTCCCGGCCCCTGCTGGCCAGCAGCAGGCCTGCTGACCCTGGTGCCCTGCTGGCTATCCGCTGGCTTGCTGTTCCTGTCAGCCTCATGGTCTGGCGGGGGCTCTTGGCCTGCTGGTTCAGCCGAGCCTGCTGGCCTGCTGGCCTGCTGAGCCTGCTGAGCCTGCTGGCCTGCTGAGCCTGCTGAGCCTGCTGGCCTGCTGAGCCTGCTGGCCTGCTGGCCTGCTGAGCCTGCTGACCCTGCCGGTCTTATTAGTCCTGCTGGCCTGCTGGCCTGCTGGCCTGCTGGCCTGCTGAGCCTGCTGAGCCTGCTGGTCTACTGGCCTGCCGGTCTTGTTAGTCCTGCTGGCCTTGCTGGCACGAGCTTTCGCGGTAATTATGTACTGCTGCTCCTTCTAGCGAGTTCGGAATGAGATTAGGTGTATTCCAAAAGAGAGAGAGGGAGAGAGAGAGAGAGAGAGAGAGAGAGAGAGAGAGAGAGAGAGAGAGAGAGAGAGAGAGCAGCGAGCGCGGGCCGGCCGGCCGGCCGGGGAAGGAAGGGAGAGGGTGGCGTGAGCTATTTGCCAAGTCGATTAATTTAACTTCCAAATTACAGGGATGTGCTCAAGTCGCACTGGTTATCCATATTCCGAGAAACGCGTCCAATCAAACGACGCCGCGCGCGCGGGCTCCGGGTGGCTCCGGGGGGATACCGGAAGTGGAGTGATGGAGTGGGGGTGATTGGAGAGGCCAGCTGGGGTTGGCGGGGCTGGGCGGGGGGGGGGGGGGGGTGACCTTGGCCGAGAGTGCCTGGTCGCCAAGTTTGTGTCGTCCTCGCCGCGCCGGCCCGGCGCCCTTATCGCCGCTTTGACTGAGGCGACCACAGTTTGGAAATTGGATTTTTCAGGAAGCATTGATCCGCCCCCGTTCCGGGAGTTGTGCGGCGGAGATGATGAGTCTCCCCTCAGCACTCTGGCTTGGCGCTGCTGTGGCGACGGAGAAAACTCTTACCCTCTCCCCCCCCATCCCCCGCCTGCAGTCCTGTGGTTTATATTCTTTTCTGTCTATTTTCCGGGTGCCCCACCGGAAAAACAAGATCCTCGGATATCGCGTGCACGCAACAACGCCAAGCATTGACTGGAGTTCCTCTCTCCCCACCTCCCTCTCCTCCGGGCGGGGGTCTGATACCCACCGCCAACAACAAACATCTCCGGGCGGGCAGCGCAGCGCTCGTCTCTCGTCCTCCTCTTCTTACTTTTATTTTTCAGTATAGCGCCAATAGTATTATTTTCTTGTGCCGTTGATTTACTTATCCACTGTCCAGCTATGTGCACTGTAAAAAAGATCTCTGTAAATTTACGACTTTTTTTTCGTAATTTGTGATTTACAAACGTTGTTGTAACTTTACGATCGAAATCGTAAATTTACGAAAGCCTATTTGTGCTCGTTTAAGAATCAAGAGTCGATACCAAGTGTCCTTAAAAATTTGTAATTTTACAATTTGATATCGTAACTTTACGACATTTCTCATGGAAAATTTTCCCGTAACTCTTACAAACCTTTTCACAGTGTGGGGACTTTTGCGCTAGAGGCGAGTATGTGTGTGTGTGTGGGTGGGGGTGGGGAGCCTGGAAGGGGGAAGGGAGGGGGAAGGGGAAGGAGGGGAGTTTGCTGGTGGTAGAAGTAGGGCGACCACCTCGCGACTCACAAGATGACCCCAGTCAATCAGTCAGGGAGGGGGTGGTACTGGCTTCGGTATAGGTAGGAGGCTGGGTATGCAATGCAGTCCCGGATGGAGCGCCAGCCACACTGTTAAAAATACCGTAGGGCATTACGGTTTATGCCCACGGTCCGTACCGTAATTTTCCGGTCAGACCGTAACGTATCCCAACGGTGCGGACTGTACTTCATTGCGGATGAAATGTTCTCCATTGAACTTCCCCAACATATTTGCAGGCCACGGAGCGTACCGTAGCAAAAAATTACTGTCCAGGGCCAGGTAACAAATTTACGGCGCTTTCTGTACGCATTTACCGTGGTAGTTTGCAGCAGTGCAGCTACTCCAACTGAGACGTGTTACACGTTTTTGGCGTGCTTCTACCTGGCTATAAAGTTGCAGTGGCACCCCCGCGCCCGAGTCTCGAGGCCTGCAGGCGCAGACGACCCAAATCAATCACCATGCCCGCCCCGCCCCGCCCCGCCCCGCCCCGCCACACACGGGCCCCTTTATGCAGATGTTTGCATAATCCCTCCTGATGAAATTCGAGCAGGATATAGGCGGTGCCGGCACACAGCACGCCGCCTCTCTCTCTCTCTCTCTCTCTCTCTCTCTCTCTCTCTCTCTCTCTCTCTCTCTCTCTCTCTCTCTCTCGTGTGCACACACCCTGTCCATCTCTCGCTCGCTCTCACAGTGGGAGGCCAGAGCAGCTGTCATGTCAGCGCGGCCCATGGCCCGCCCTCCCGCCGCCAATGTTCTCTGCCCCGCCCGCCCCGCCCCGCCCGCCCCGCCCGCCCCGCCCTACCGTGCCCTGCCCCTAGCCTAGGGTGTATTGCATTTTGGTGTAATGTCTCGGGGAAAACGTCATCAGACAAAATAGTTCGGGGTGAAACGGATTGAGCGAAACGTCCTGGAGCCCCGTTCCCCGCCCCAAACCGCCCCGCCCTTGTCCTGCTCTGGTGAAGTGCCACCTCGTTTTAAAAAACAAAAGCCGAACGGTTTTTTCTATGTTTCCAAAGGCACCGCGCGCGCACCCAAAGTTTTCCGTCGCGGTCTTTGCGGCCGCAGCAGCCCGGCCGGCCCGGCTCAGCCCCCTCCTCATGCGATAGACACTCCTGCTAATGTGATGTTGCGTGGCGTGGCGTGGCGTGGCGTGGCGTGGCGTGGCGTGGCGCGCTCCCGGGGGCGCCGGCGCACCGCGGCGCTGCAGGTGGGTGACGTGTGCCCCGTAACGAAAACAGATCAGCAGCCGCGCGCCCCGCCCCGCCCCACCCCACCCCGCCCCACCCCACCCCGCCCCACCCCACCCCGCCCCACCCCACCCCGCCCCACCCCACCCCGCCCCACCCCCGCCCCGACCCACCCCACCCCGCCCCGCGCCACTCCACCCAACCCCGCCCCACCTCGCCCCGCCCCACCCCGCCTTACCCCGCCCCGTGCCGCCGCGCAGCGCCCCACATCATCCTACCCCGCTCCATCCCGCTCCACCTCGCCCCACCGCGCCCCACCGCGCCCCACCGCGCCCCGCCGCGCTACGCCCCACCTGTGCTCGCCCGCGCCGCGCCGCGCCGCGCTGGGCTGGTCCCGCGCCCACGCGACGCCCGCTTGGGGTATCTTCCCCGCTGCTGCTGCTGCTGCTGCTGCTGCTGCTGCTGCTGCTGCTGCTGCTGCTGCTGCTGCTGCTGCTGCTGACTGCTGTTTGGTTGTTTTGTCTGGAGAGCAAAGGCCCCGGGGCGGAGAGAGTCGTGGATGAGATAGGTGGGGGGGGGGGGGGGGTCCTCTCTGCTGTTCCATACGCTGGGGGTGGGTTATAAGGGGGGCGGGGGGGAGGGAGCTGGCTCTGCTAGGGGACTAACTTGCTGCTCGAGTTGGCCAAACACGAGCAACTATTGGAAATCTGCTAATAGTGGAAATATGTTGAGTGGCAAGGCTTGTGTAAGCACACGGCTTGGTGCGGCCCGGGCCCGGCCGGCAGGGGGCTGGGGGTGGGTTGGGCGCATTCTCCTAACACCAGTAGCTGATGCCGGTGGCTACAGTCGGTCCCTGAACCTCGCTTTCTGCAGCCCGTTTTTTCTGTGTGTGTGACATAATGTAGGGCAAACGGTTTTTGCTATTTTCTCGCAAGGGCAAAGTAACCAAGACACAAGAAGTTATTTTGATATCTCCCCCACCATCCGGTGCCCGGTTTGTAGGTAATATTCAAAAGCGATATGGCAAAGATTTTACTGCAATCGCGAAGCGACTTAGATACTTTGCAAAATTTCTTCGCAATGTTAATACTGTGTGTGTATTCGTGGGAAATTTTGCCTACTTATATGGCAACACTGCCCCACACACCTATACGACTGCCAGCAGACCCGCGGGGCGCCGGGCCGGGCCGGGACGGGCCGCTATGGCATACGGCCCCGAGGTTACGGTCCATTCCGCGACCTTGCCCGGCCCGGGCCTGGCCTACAGGCACCCGTGCCCGTTGGCGCCCTACCGGGGCCGAAACCCTGCCCTGCGGGACCACCAAAGCGGGGCGGGGCGGGGCGGGGCGGGGCGGGGCGGGGCGGGGCAGGGCGGGGCGGGGGGCGGGGCGGGGCGGGGCAGCTGGAGCGGAGAGGTGATGCCGCTACTCTTTCCTTCTTGCCCCAACAAAGACACAGAGCTGCCCCCTGGCCCGGCGCGGCCTGGCCCGGCGCGCAGACCGCTGCTCTTACGACTGCCGTTTACTGCCATTGTAAAACTCGGGGGTGAAGGGGTGGGCGAGCAAGAGGGGGACGGGGGTGACAGGGGTGAGATGGGGGGGGGTGGGGGGTCTGTGAGGGAGGTGGGGAGGGGGATGAATACAGTCTCTTGCGCAGAGTGGTCTTTGTTTATGAGGACTAGATTTATAATAGGATTTGTAATACCCTAGTCCGTTTCCAACTTAAAAACTGAATACCCATTCCTGCTCCTTATAGTCGCAGGTAAATTAAATCGTCACTTTATCTCCTCTTCTCTCTCTCTCTCTCTCTCTCTCTCTCTCTCTCTCTCTCTCTCTCTCTCTCTCTCTGTCTCTGTCTCTGTCTCTCTCTCTCTCTCTCTCTCCTCTCTCTCTCCTCTCTCTCTCTCCCCCCCTCTCGCTCTCCCCCTCCCTCTCTCCCCTCTCCCTCTCTCCCCTCTCCCTCTCTCCCCTCTCCCCTCTCCCTCTCTCCCCCTCTCCTCTCTCCCTCTCTCTCTCTCCCTCTCCCTCTCTCTCTCTCCTCTCCTCTCCTCTCCTTCTGTCTCGCCCCAGCAATGCATGGGGGACGCCACTCACGCCGTTGTTCATCCTTTTGTGCCGCATTGTGTTGGACTGCTTCCGCACCGCGCCAAGCGGGGTTTGTTCTGCATCGCTGCACCTCCTTCTCCGCCCTGCCTCCTCCGCCTCCAGCTCCGCCCCGCCGCCCGGAGCAGCCCGGAGCAGCCCGGAGCCACCCGGAGCAGCCCGGAGCAGCCCGGAGC
The DNA here is from genome assembly GCA_033675135.1 of Frankliniella intonsa. NCBI lineage: Eukaryota > Metazoa > Arthropoda > Insecta > Thysanoptera > Thripidae > Frankliniella > Frankliniella intonsa. The sequence goes on along the minus strand of CM066247.1, from coordinate 276,041 downwards.
AGCCCGGAGGATCCCGGAGCAGCCCGGAGCAGCCCGGAGCAGCCCGGAGCAGCCCGGAGCAGCCCGGAGCAGCCCGGAGCAGCCCGGAGCAGCCCGGAGCAGCCCGGAGCAGCCCGGAGCAGCCCGGAGCAGCCCGGAGCAGCCCGGAGCAGCCCGGAGCAGCCCGGAGCAGCCCGGAGCAGCCCGGAGCAGCCCGGAGCAGCCCGGAGCAGCCCGGAGCAGCCCGGAGCAGCCCGGAGCAGCCCGGAGCAGCGCCCCTGAGGAGTAGTGTGGGAGTAGGTGGGAGCTAGGGCGTGTGCATGTGATTGCGCTACGGCTATGGCTGGCTGTTAGTGTGTAGATAACTGCAGTCTAGTCGAGGAGTGTATTGCGTGTCGTGTACGCTGCTACCCCAACTCGCACGCCGACCAAGTTGTTGTTGTTGTTGTTTTTGTTGTTCACTGTTAAGCCAAGTGTGCAACTGCTCAACACTTGTAAGTGTGCAACTACCAGTCTAACACGTGCTAGTGCACAACTCGCCAGTTGTACACTTGTAAGTGTGCAACTCGACAGTTTTTCACTTCCAAGTGTTCAGCAAGGGAACTATTGCACCGGGCAGTTGAACACTTTCAAGTGCACAACTGTTGAGTTACACACTTACAAGTGTACAACTGGCGAGTTTGACACTTGTAACTGCGCAACTGCCGAGTTGTGCACTAGCACGTGTTAGACCGGTAGTTGCACACTTACAAGTGTTGAGCAGTTGCACACTTGGCTTAACAGTGTTGTTGTTGTTGTTGTTGTTGTTTCTTCTTTTCACTGTTGACTTTGGCGACTGTGCGCGAGTATCTCGCGAGTGTTTCTCGCTGTTATGTTTTTTTTTTACCGTGCGTATCCGCGAGTTCTCCAGATTATCTTGAGACTAGCTTTTTCATCCTGTGCAATGAGTATTTTAGATGATTAGTGGGCCCTGGGCCTGGGCCCGCCTGGTTGACACACTACTAAGCTTACACCCTGCCTCATGGCGCGGGTGCGTCCGCCCCCACACGGAGCGTCTTGGATTTCAAAACGATCCATCACCGGCGTTGCACTCGATGGCACTCGCACTTCCTCCTCCCCTCAGCGCCACTTGACACACACATGCGAATGCATTAAAATTTAATACCCTTCCCACAAGATGAAGTCTTGCCTTAGATTTTTTTTTTCAGTGTAACGTCGTGCGTCTCGTTTAGTAACGCCCCACCGGTCCTCTCCCGCCCGTAACGCCCCATACCCCGTTTCCTTCATGCTGGCCAATTCCCCGCACCTGATGCCCGGGCCTGGCCGGGCCGGCGCCGGCGCGAGCTCCACAGGCTCTTCGTAGTGACATTTTGGCGTCATTTCGTCGTCATATATGAAGACGCGATGAGGGGGCGGAAGAGGGGGGGGGGGGCTCTGGAGCGGGCGAGGCGGCGCGCGGTGGGGTAGGCGGTGGGGCGGAGCGGGGCCAGGGGCGTGGCTGCACAAATGGCGAGCAGTACGAGTTTTAAATGACGCCCATTCGACCCTCACAAATGGCCCGCTCCGCATTTCGTTATTTCAGGCTAATAAAACTCTTCCCGCTCTCGCTGCTCTGGGGCTAGGCGGCTCGGCTCCTCTCCAGACTTTGGGGCCGACCCCTCTCCTCCTCACATCCCCACCCCCATCTCTCCCTTACAGTCGTCGCGTGGCCGCTTTACCGGCCTACGTTTAAATTTTCTCGCGCGTCGCGAAAAGCAACGCGAATCAAATTTCGGAAGACGATTTCACTTCAGCGGGAGGGAAGGGCTGGGGGTCGAGGGGGGGGGGCGCTCTATTGATGAGGGGAGGGATACTACTGCCGTCAAAGGCCGAAGCCACAGACAAACAAACTAAGTTGGTCGAAACGTTACCCCGGCCCGGGACCACTGCCCTCCTCTCGAGCTCCGGCGAGGGGAGGGGGCGGGGAGGGGCAGGTAAGGGGTGGTGGGGGGGGGAGTGAGAGAGCGAGTAGAGGCAGCGGAGAATAAGGGGGGGGGGGGTAGAGGCCAGCAGCAGGGCCCTGTCAGATGCAGACGTTCCGTAGCGGGAAGCAGCGCCGGCAGCAGCGGCGCGGCCTCCAAGTAGTAAGAGATCAGGGAGCATGGAGGAGGGAGGGGGGGGGGAGGGGGAGAACTGAATTTGGGCAGAAATGGCGCCGAGGAGGCAGTGAACAGCGGAGGGACAGCTGCTCATAATGTGGAAAGTTAAACAACAAAAACTGAATAGAACCGATCCATTTTGTCGGTGCGGGCGGAGCGGGCGACTAGGGCTGGGTCTCCACCGTGTAGGCCGCCCCGCCCCACCCCGCCCCGCCCCGCCCCGCCCCGGCTGTTCTCACTGTTCGCGGGCCCGTGCGAACCGTTATTCAAGCTGTTCGAAAACTGTTCGAGTCGGGAGCGCGCTGAGAGGGCGAGACGTGTTCGACTCTCTCTTCGATGTGCACCGAAAACAAAAAACGAGTTCTTGGTTTAAGTACAATGTCCTTGATTTCGGAATCCGCAAGTACAGTAGTTATACTTCATTCGAAAGTCTTATGTGGCGTGCGTCACACTTGCAAGAAGTGTGGCCCTAAGAGATGGTCGCTTAATGTGGTGTGACCGTAGTTTTGGGCACGTTTGTGATGCGGCCTCCTATGTGCACTGCCGTATACCGAGGGTTGTCACTCCTGGGCACACTATGTGAGGGGGACCGTCCTTCACACCCAGAAAACAGTTCTTGGACGAAGGAAAATGTACGTGATCACGGAATCCGCAAGTTGGGATTCCGTGATCACGTACATTTTCCTTCGTCCAAGAACTCAGTTTTCTGGGAGTGAAGGACGGCCCCCCTCACATAGGCGGCCCAGGAGTGACAACCCTCGGAACCACCGGCACATACATAAGGACCTAACCCCAGCAGCGTGCGGCTGGCACTGCTACTGCAGCACGAGTGCGGGAGGGAGGGTTAAATGACTTGTAACGCCTCTGTAACACAAACGAAGCCGTGGTTGTTTCATAATGCGGTAGGTCAGCTCAGAGAGTCGGGCCGGGCCGCCCGGGCCGCCCGGGCAGGCGCTCCGCTCGAGTAGAAAACACTTTCATGGGAATGAAACAGTGAACAGAAGCGCACGCTTGTGCCCGGCCTGCCTGCGTGCCCCGGGCCCAGAGCAGGGCAGGGCAGGGCAGGGCAGGGCAGGGCAGGGCAGGGCAGGGGGCAGGGCAGGGCAGGGCAGGGCAGGGCAGGGCAGGGCAGGGCAGGGGGCAGGGCATGGCAGGGGGCAGCGCTTTCAGCTTTCACCAGGCGGACGGTCAGCGCGTTCGACCGGAAATACAAACATAGTTCTCTTCAGGGCGGATGTGGCAAAACTGCTCTCTCGCCCTTCCATTTTACCTATTGACCATGCCATGCATCTCCCCCCCCCCCCCCCCGGCCCCATACGTACCACGTACCGGCACTTGGCCCCCGACCCCAATACCCTCCACTATGGACGCACCCTTTTTCTTCTTCTTCTTCTTCTTCTTCTTCTTCTTCTTCTTCTTCTTCTTCTTCTTCTTCTTCTTCTTCTTCTTCTTCTCCCTCTTCGCCCTCGTCGTCTAGTACTACTTCTCGAGGACCGTAAGCGTAGGATACCATCCACATACTCACGCACACCAGCGCTTTCGCACACACACACTAAGTCACCCCCGCCTTCCGTCGGGAATCTGCATTTTCTTGATTTATTCCAAGTCTTTGCTTCCATTGTTAGCTCTGATTCATGGGAGAAGGGTGGCCCGCCCCGCCCCAGAGCTCGTCGGGCACAGCGGCGGCGGCACGGCGCCTGCCCCGCCCCGCCCCGGCCCCTCAGCGTGCGTGATCCTGATTCAGGTCCTGAACCTGATCCAGATGGATATCAGCCGCTCCACCCCGCTCGCGGTGCCCACCAGGTGAGAGAGGGTTTTTGGGGGGGACGGCGGCAGGGCGGTGTGAGGGCGCCCCGCCCCCAAAGGAGGGCGACCGCTGCTTAATGCGATGCGCCGCCCGTCTTCCTGCCCAAGATCAACGATCTCATACTAGGGTGGATTAACCGCGAAATTTCAGCAGGGATTCAATTGTTTCACTTTCGCCACCATGATTCTCTCTCTCTCTCTCTCTCTCTCTCTCTCTCGCTCGCTCGCTCGCTCGCTCTCTCTCTCTCGCTCGCTCTCTCTCTCTCGCTCGCTCTCTCTCTCTCTCACTCTCTCTCGCTCGCTCGCTCTGTCTCTCTCGCTCGCTCGCACGCTCTCTCTCTATCTCGCCTGCTCTCTCTCTCTCTCTCTCTCTCTCTCTCTCTCTCTCACTCTCGTCTGCTCTCTCTCTTTTTCTCTTTCCCCTTCTCTCTTCCTCTACTGCCTCTCCACCGCCTCCGCACTTTACTGGACGCATAACGGATGACGCATGTCGGGACGGAAAGACAGTAACGGAGCTACGGGGGATGGTGCGAGGCGAGAGGGTATTGAAGCGCCGGGACGGGCCCGGCCCGGGTGTTGCGAGGGGGTTGCGACCTTGAACTGACACGGGGGGTAGGGGTGGTCGGGGGGTCGGCGGAGATCAACCGCTTCCGCAACAAAGCAGACAGAACGAGTGGGGTGGGGACTGTCCAGGGGGAGGGGGGGGGAATACAAATGTGGATGCGATAGGCGGGTCAGGGGGAGCGGGGAGGGGGGGGGGGATGCCGCCGCTGAGAAGAGGAATTTGGCATGGGGCTGAGGAAATAACCCAAACAGAAGGGATAGAGAAGGAAGGTCGAGGGGAGAAGGGCGCAGAGGGAGAGGGAGAGGCGAGGTTCGCGCTTAAGGGCAACAGTTGCGCGTAATTGGCCCTGCCGTTAAAACAAAGACGGTCTTATGGACAGAGTGGAGGAGGGCGGAGCCGAGCCGGGCCGGCCCGGGATGATCGGTGTAATGAAGGTGGGCAGGCAGCCGGGCGCTCGGCTCGGCTCGGCTCGGCTCGGCTCGGCTCGGCTCGGAAGGCCGCATGAGACAAAGGGAAAGAAATCTCCCGCCGACCCGACCCGCCACGGCCGCGGGGAGAGAGGAGAGGTGGAGCAGGAAGGAAGGATCAGAGGGCAGGGCAGCAAACCTTAGGGACCGTTCATATACTATGTGCCCCCTATAGGGACAGGGGTACAAATATTACGGGCGCTCGTGAGTTTTAGAAATTATGCATTGCAGCTCATGGACCATCATATTTGTACCCCTGGGTACAAAATATGGGATCTGTATACAGAAAATTGTTTTCAATGTTACAGAATACTATATCAGGTGCCACATTTTGTAACTGATACGGAATTTTGTAACATTCTGGACACATTTTACATATACATAATTTTTTCTATGTTACACATTTCTGTATCACGTACAAGTCCGATACAGGAAACTTCATCGAAGTCAGTGCAAAATTCGGTACTATTTTTAGAGTGCATTTAAGGGGTGGTTCTGTGACTAGTGAGGGCCCATAATATTTGTACCCCTACTCCTTCAGGGCAAGGTAGTTTACGGACGACCCCTTACCTCTCCAATCAATAAATAGAGTCGAATGCGTATATTGTATTTGTATTTGCTGCAATTGTTTTGTTTTTCTCTAAAGTATTTCTGCACCCTCCCGTGTTGGCCTGTGATTGGGTCAAACAGAGCTCGCACAACATCTGCGGGTTGAGGTAATGGGGGGGGGGGGCGCAGTCAAAGTTATTTCATCACAAAAGTCGCACACGGGGAGACGGTAGTTATGACATGTGTCCTCCGCCCCCGCGGCCGCCACCTCCATCAGCGGCAGCGGCGCCCGCCCCGCCCCCGCCCCGCCCCGCCCCGCCCATCCTCGGCCTGGCCGCGCCGTACAATTCCCGAACGTAAATTCAAGTTGGTAACGAGTTTTAAGAGTGGCGAGGGCGAGGTGGGACGCGGCCGTCATATGGGAGGACATCTGGGCCTTGGACGACGTACCGACCTGCCCTGCGCCCCGCCAGCCGTTCCCTGGCCGGCCCCACGGGGCGGGGCGGGGCGGGGCGGGGCGGGGCGGGGTGGGGCGGGGCGGCACCCGGCTGCCCGCGGGGCAGGACCGCGCGGCCCCAGGCAGCAGCGGCCTCTCTCGGTCCGGCCCTGAATATTCGATCAGAAGCGCGCACAAGAGTAGGCCATTCCCGCTCGCCACCATGCTGCTGGTGCCGCTGGCGGCCGCGGGCCCCGCCACGCCCCGCCACGCCCCGCCACGCCCCGCCACGCCCCGCCACGCCCCGCCACGCCCCGCCACGCCCCGCCACGCCCCGCCACGCCCCACCACGCCCCGCCACGCCCCGCCACGCCCCGCCACGCCCCGCGCGGCCGCAGGGCCGCCTCGCGGCTTGCGCCGTCCTCTCTTGACAATTTATGGAAATATTACTGCGCATTGATAGCCATAAAGCGCGCTCTCTGACCGGGACGAGCCACATATCACCGCCATGGGTGTCATGGGGACCCGCAGCAGCGGGCGGGCGGGCCGCCGCACACATGGCCCCGCCCCGCCCCGCACTGCACTGCCCTGGTCCTAACGGGGACGGTCCGCCGGGCGGGGCGGGGCGGGGCGAAGCGGGGCGGGGCGGGGCGGGGCGGAGCGGGGCAGGGCCCCCGCTACCCAGCGCCGCTCTGCTGGTGGCCGGAAACGGATAACCATATTAAACCAGTTTCAGTCGCTGCAGCTGGCCGGCCGGCCTGCCGGCGTGCAAGGATGCGTCACGACACATTGGTACAGCTGGCCTGGCTGGTGCTCTGCACTGCTTGCTGAAGGGCGCCCTTCTCTCATGCTTGCAGCCGTTGGCGTGTCACCTTGTCGCGCGCGAACGTTTTGTGCAGGGCTTAACGGGAAACGGGTTGCGATATGTAGCCAGCTGGAACACCGTTAAATATGCTGTAACACCGTTACCTGTTGTTGTAAAACGGCCGTCACCGGTTACCGGTTGTGTTACGCTCGGTGCCAATCGCGGACCCCGTACTTGCCACAGGTCCAGCAGCTCTACCACGCTCCACCACCTCATGCCACGCCCCGCCACGCCCCGCCACGCCACGCCCCGCCGCGCCCCGCCACGCCCCGCCACGCCCCACCACGTCCCGCCACGCCCCATCACGCACTGATAGCTGGCCCACCATACCACTATATGCCACCCCTTGAGCGTAGTACGCGACAAGGGTCGGCGACGTATATTATTAGCCAACCCCAATGTTGACAAACAGGGTCCCTCGGACCTCCCGGCGGAGCTGTGGGTATGGTTTGCGAGGGATTGTGTGTGTGTGTGTGTGTGAGAGAGAGAGAGAGAGAGAGAGAGAGAGAGAGAGAGAGAGAGAGAGAGAGAGAGAGAGAGAAGGGGGGAGGTTAAAGGGAAGTGAGAGGGGCCAGCAGCGAAGTCTGTGCGTGTGGGCATGCGTGTGTGCGTGTGTGTGTGTGAGTGTGTCAGGCAGGGAGGTGGGGGGCGTTGCAAGGGTGTGTCCCAGCAATCGTAACCGACCACACGATCCCACCATAAACATGTAAATAGCTCACATAACGCAAGGGCAGACTGTGGCGGGCGTGGTGGGGTGGGGCGTAGTGGGGCGGGGCGTGGTGGGGCGGGGCTTGGTGGGGCGGGGCGGGGCGGGGCGGGGTGGGTGGGGCCGAGAGGCACTCCTTTCACTCTCCTTCACTTTGCCTCGCGGTTCTGTCGGCAATGAGAGGGCGCTCGTGGTGTGTCATGTAACAGCCCAAAAGGGTCCTTACTAAGGGTTTCCCAGCTAACTACATGGTGTGCCTCTTCCTTGTTACATAAAACGCGTGACTGTGTCGCGCCACGGGCAGACCTGCATATCTTACGCGTTTTCTGGTATACCCGATATCCTGGAAAACCGGGCATGTGAATGTCACGCACTTGTTGGTGAGTTGCGAAATAACCTGAGAATTTCACACCCTTGAAAGGGTAAGTGATTGAATGGAAATTCACAAACCGACACGTGTGCTACATTCACAAACCGACACGTGTGCTACATTCACAAACCGACACGTGTGCTACATTCACGCCCACTTCGTTTCCCAGTGTGATGACCTGTACACTGTAAATTTAAAGGCGACACATGTCACCTTTTTTTGGCGACACATAAATCTGTTGCCAGAAATGGTGACACATGATACCCTTTTCGGTGACACTTAAATTTGCTTCCAATATAGGCCATAATATGACCTTTTAAAGGCGACAAATAAACTTGTCGCCTCAAAAGGTAACACATGTTTGCTTTTTGTAGATGATTCCAATCACATAAAGTAAAACAATTAATATTATTATATTAAATATTATTATTATTACAATTACTTTATGTGATTGGAATCATCTATAAAAAGCAATGGCTGTTTCCTTATTGATAAAAAATATACCCAGAACATTTTTTATATATCTAATACTTCCGTTGACATACTTGTAGTTAAGTCGTTTATTTTTTTAGGGCGACACATTGGATAAGGCGACATGTGTTACCTTTTGAGGCGACAAGTTTATTTAGGCAATAAATACACTGTAACTCAAAGGGCGACAAATTTGTGTCCTTTTGTGGCGACACATCGCAAAAGGAAACTGCCCAAATTTGTGACCTTCTTTTCGGCGACACATAAATGTGTGACCTTTTTTGGCGACAATTTTGTCGCCAAAAGCTCCGTGTGTCACCGAAACGGAGACGCATGTGACCTTCTTCGGCGACACGCGGAGATTTTGGCGACAAAATTGTCGCCGATAAAGGAAACACATTTATGTGTCGCCGATAAAGGACACACATTAATGTGTCGCCGATTTAAGGCAACATGTGTTTCCTTTAAAATTACAGTGTATATTACTTCATTGAAGTCAGCGAAAAAGTGATGTATGTATTTCATTGTGTAGACTTTTTTATTTCTTGTTATAGAAGTAAACAGTTACTTTTTATTTGGGTCTACTATGAATGGTTCATATGAATTTAAATGTAATAAGAGCTGGATTTTTAGTGGCGACAAATTTGTTGCCTTTTAAGGCGACATCTCCATGTGTCGCCTTGTTTAAGGCGACAAAAAAGGGCAGTCGCCTTTTCAAAATGTGTCGCCACAAAAGGTAATGAATTTGTCGCCTTTAAGAAAACAGTGTAGTGACGTTTGAAATGCTACACTGGAAAAACCTAATGTGACACACATGCAGTTTCCAGTGGAGCGACGAGGAAAAAATAACAGTCTAGATGCGAGTGCAGTGTGCTTTATTCCTTTCCGCTGGCATTGATCTTTGTAGGTTTTTCCGTTGTGAATTGTGTGGAGGAGAGAAGACGGGGATGTTCGCAGGCGTGCCGTCGACACTGGGCCTTCGCCCTCCAAGACAGTTGGCGCCGCCCCGCCCCGCCGCGCCCCGCCCCGCCCCGCCCCGCCCCGCCCCGCCCCGCCCCGCCCCGCCGCTCACCGTGCCGGCTAGCTCACCGTGGAGAGCAGCGGCTCCGGCCCGGGATGAGATGGATCACGACAACATGGCGATGCGATGGCTGCCAGACATGAGAGATTTTACAGCAGCGCGGTTCTGCCCATTTTGTTGCAAGAAGAGAGAGAGAGAGTGTGAGTTACAGAGAGCGAGAGAAAGATGGAGAGAGAGGAAGATGGGGGAGGGAGATAAAGAAGGTTTAGGGAGGGGCCGGGAATATGAATCCCCGCGACGGCTGTCTTAGCGCGGGGTCTTGTTCATCTTATGAAAAGAGCGAGAGAGAGGAAATAGATGTAAGCACGATGGAAACTAAAGGACAAAGGGAATGGCAATCCCGCAATCTCTCTTCCTCTCCTTTCCTCGCTTTCAGTATATACTTTCTCTCTCTCTCTCTCTCTCTCTCTCTCTCTCTCTCTCTCTCTCTCTCTCTCTCTCTCTCTCTCTCTCTCTCGAAGTGAGATCTCGATAGTGCTAGTGGTGATTCCCTGCTTCTAAAAACAGTGATAATTAGTGAAAAACCCACCCCCAGTGTGCCAATTAGTGTTTTATAAGTGCATTAAGTGACAAACAATAAGTGACATTGGTAGGAATACCTCGGACAACTGGAAATGGGTTAAATCCCGTTTCCAAAACTGAGCTGCCCTCGGCCACGAGGCAGCCGCCATCATGGCAATGGATTATTTCAATTCTTCAGTGCTAAAAACCCCCTACAACTTCAACAACCCCAGCAACAGCATGGACAACATTCCTTTCGGATCAGCCCCATCAGCCTACTCCAAAGAAAACACCTTTGGAACAACCACAGCAATTTTTTCTACAAGTACTGACCTAACCTCAAAAACCCTTGACTATTCCTCCACTTTGACAAACCAGCCCCTGTCCTACGCCGACGCCAGCAAAGCACCATCCCTCAACAAACAGCGAAGCAACAATGAAAACAGCCAGCCCAGCAATTTCACCCCGAACAGGCACACTGCTGTCATTCTGGACAACACCTCACAATTCACTCAGGACCAATGCCTTCGGGCTGTCGCTGACGTGATAGAAGGCAAAAACATTCTCTACGTTACCAGATTAAGTGAAGGGCGAATGTGTCTTTACCTTTCTGGTGAAGCCGCAGTCAAGAAAATCATTGAAGAAGGAGGAGTCGTCGTAAATACTGTCTACTTACCTTGCAGAAGATATGTCACCGCAGCCACCAAGTTCATAATATCCAATTGTCCCCCAGAAGTCACCGACGAAAAACTTCAACAACTTCTCTCACCGTACGGCAAAGTCGTCTCTACTCCAAACCGACTACGAGTCACCACTCACCATGAAGATTTGAGACACATCCTAACCCTCAGAAGATCTATCTACATGCTGCTTCCACATGACGCCCCTCCTGTACCTGAAAGACTACAAATTGTATGCTCTGAAGGTCAAAAATACACCCTCTACATCGAAAAAGATGGAATCTACTGCACCCACTGTAAAGTCCCTGGCCATCCCATTGAAAAATGTAAGAAGAGACAAGAACATGACAAGAATTATCCAGAGTTCAGACCTTCTGGTCAGGGCCGCCTTGCAGCAGCTTTAACAACAAATAAACCCCTCAGAAAACTTGACAACAATCCGCCTCTAACCTCTACAAACACTATGATGCCAGTGTTCGTTGGAGTTAGTAAACAAACCAAAGAAGCAGCTGATCCCCCTTCCATCTCTCCTTCTGCGGCTCCCCTCCCCCCTCCTTCCCCGACCTCATCTGCATCCCAAGATCAACCAGAAGAAATGGACCAAGATGACTCTCAAGACTCAAACAAGAAAGAAGATCAGTCCAATGTCTCAAAAATAGACGCCCTCATACAGCAGTGGGAGAACAACACTTCACCAGATAACTCTCAGCCCCTCTTTGATGAAAATGATACCACGAACATTCCAGTCCGAAGTTTTAATTTTTCCAAAAGTGATCTGCTAAATGTGGATACAGAAACAACTTCCTCTTCTACTCCTCATGAAAAAAGACTCTTGTCACCAGAGTCAGCAGAAGAAATAGTTGTCAAGAAACATTTTAAAACTGCTGAAATTACATCAAATTCAGACAAGTCTGACTCAGAATCCATGGCAAGTGAGACAGATGAACCTAAACTCACTAAAAAACAGAAGAAACGACAGTCCCAACTTCTCACAAACACAATGGCCTCAATGAACTTTCATGATTCAACAATCTCAGAAGAACAGTTTAAAAGCTTTGTCAATGAGTGCAGAGGCAAAGCAAATTCAAAAATAATTGCTGCAAGGTATTCCTGTGATATTAGTGAATTAAAAGTCAAATTAAAACTTGCATCCAACCTGACAACAGATCACAACTTGCAAAGAAGACTCAGAAGAGCCTATGATGCCCTCTCTGTTCCTGATGTTTAATTCTTATTATTATTTTTTATTCTCTTTCCAAATATTGCTTTTCTTCTCTCTAAACTTTTATGCAATGTTTTCTTGTCTCACTCTCAACGCCAAAGGCCTCTCTAGTCATCAAAAGCAATTAGCCTTAAACACTTTTGCTAAAGAAACAAGAAGCTCAATAATTTTCCTTCAAGAAACAAATTTAAGAGAAGAATGTCTCATGCCTTTCCCTAAAATTTTTCATTTCTATTTGAACCCCCCTGTGCAGAAAGCATCAGGTGTTGCTTTTGCTATAACAGAAGAAATTCATCAACAATGTCAAATAATAAAACATGGAATCCAAGTCCCAGGCTACCTTCAAACTCTACACATCAAACTTCAAGAACAAGATTATCACCTTATAAATGCCTACATACCTCAGCAAAATGCAGCAGCCATAAACCTCATTCACCAATTAAATAATTATTTAACCTCAGTTTCCTTAAATTCAAAAATAATTCTAGCAGGAGACTGGAACACTACCCTTGAAGAACTGGACCGATTAAATTGTAATGAAACAAGAACAGAAGTTGCTCTAAAGTTATCTGAAGTTATCCACAACCACAACCTTGTTGATGTTTGGCGAGAACTTCACCATGGCAAAAAGCAATTCACTTACAGAGGCCTCCAACAAAATCGCCCAATGGCAAGATTGGATAGGATATATTTAAAAACAAACGACCTGTGCCATGTCAGCACATCAGAAATAGTCCCATCCTTCTCTGATCACTCAGGAGTCACTTTAAAATATCAAGACTGTCCTCAAAAATATTTCCCACCTTATTGGAAGCTTGACACATCACTTCTGAAATCTCCAGTTTACCAGAAAATAATTAAAAATATCATCACACACTTTGAAGACAAATCCAAAGTAAATACTTCTGACATTACTGAGATTTGGGATGATCTCAAATTAGAGGTTAAATTGGCTTCTCAACGCTTCCTCAAGAAATTGAAGCAAGAAGAAAAAGAACAACTCAGTATATTCTACTCACAAATTAAAGCTATCACTTCAAAAGACAATCTGTCCCGTAAAGATGAAGAAATAATTCTCCAGCTTGAAAAACAAGTCTCCAACTTGTATAAAAACAACTCTGAAGAGACTCTGAAAAACCTGCAATCTCAAATTTATAATGAAACAAATATCCAATCAAAGTTTTTTCTGAGAATGGCAAAACAAGAAAAGCCGTCATCTACAATAACAAAACTTGAAATAAATGGTCAAGTTACCTCTGATCAAGAAGAAATTTTTGCAACAGTTCAAGAAGCATTCAAAAAATCCTTCTCTAAACAAGATGAAAACTTCAATGCTTCTCATACAATTTACCAAGATTTACCATCACTTGCCCCCAATGACAAGGATACATGTGAAGAAACAGTTACAGAAGATGAAATTAAAGATTCAATCAACAAGGCACAACTAAACAAAGCTCCTGGATTAGATGGAATCCCTATAGAATTCTACAAACAATTTTGGCCAAGCATAAAAAATATATTCCTTCAAGTGGTCCAAAATTTCCACAACTCCAGTAATCTGCCATCAAGTATGAAGAAAATAGTAATAGCACCCATTCCTAAAAAAGAAGATAGATTAAAAATAGACAATTGGAGACCAATTGCTCTAATGAATACAGATTACAAAATAATATCAAGAGTGTACAGCAAGAGAATCGCATCAGTCCTTCCGAACTTACTAATCTCAGATCAAAGTTATTGTGTGCCTGGAAAAACAATATATGACAACCTCCATCTCATAAGAAACATCATGAATCATTCCAACAAAACTAATTCCAACCTAGCCATAGTAAGTTTGGATCAAAAAGAAGCTTTTAATAAAGTCTCCCATCAGTATCTCCAACACCTCCTCAAGATTTATGGATTTGGACCTAAAATTTGTCAAGCTGTCATCTCCTTACTCAGCAATACAAAAGGTTTTGTAAAAATAGGATCCAGCCTCTTAAAACCATTCTATTTTCAAACTGGAGTAAGACAAGGAGACCCTCTTGCTGGTCCCCTGTATGTTTTATCAATTGAACCATTCCTTCTGCTTGCATCACATAAAATGTCAATGCAAGGTTATGTAATACCCAAAACAAAAACAGAGGTTCACTGCACAGCCTTTGCTGACGATATAAACTTTTTCATCACAAGAGCAGAAGACTTTCAGAAGATAACAGAAGCTTTCCAAATCTACTCCCAACAATCTACAGCAGAACTAAACAATGTAAAATCAAGTGGACTCTTCTGTGGCAACTGGAAAACCAGAACTGATTCACCCTTAAATTTCAATTGGACCAAACAAGGACAAAAATATCTCGGAATATACCTTGGAAATGAAACAAACTATGAAAATAACAATTGGAATAACCTCAACCTGAAATTCAAAACAACGCTCAACAGGTGGTCTCGATTTGTTAAATTAACATCATATAATGGAAGAAAAATCATTATCAATCAACTTGCCGGGTCCATGTTGATCCATGTTCTCAATATTCTACAACCACCTGTGTCATTTATTCTAGAAGTCCAAAAAAATGCAAATAATTTTCTTTGGCAAGGCAAACACTGGCTTCACCCCAATTATATTTATGCTCCCATGGAAAAAGGGGGATTAGGAGTTATAAATTTTGAAGCCAAAATCAATCTTTTAAGAGTTAACCTTGCCAAAAAAATTCTAAATAACCTTTCAAGTGAATCTCCATCGCATCTTTTCCATCATTATTTTCTATCGCTGTACAACAAGACTTCTGCACAACAATTCTTCTCCCTCAAGAAAGAAGACAATTTGATCACAAATCTACCTACATTCTATCAGAGTCTTCTCATTGCATGGCACAACATAAGCCCCCTACCCATCACCACTAAATTTAACATTTCATTCATTAGAGAAATACCACTCTCAGGAAGCAACCTAATAAATCCAACTCAACTTCATATCATCCCAGAATGGAAAAATTGTGGTTTCACTTCAATGGAACAATTACTGTCTGAAAATGGCCAGTGGAACACTCTAAATCTAAGACAATTCTCATTGTCCCTTCAAAGAAAGCTCTCTTACAACTATAATCATATAAAAGTATATTTTAACCAAAAAATGAAAGTAAATACCAAAGAAGATAGTCATCAAGAAATTTCTTATCAGTTTGAATCACCTACTTCGCCAAAACCCCTCATCTTTCCTGCATGTAAGAAAACTATGTATCTTTCAAGCCTTCAGCCTATTATTCGTGTCCCAGATGTAAATGGAAAATGTAAATGGATAAGGAACAAAGTTGTTTGGGCACCATTATATGACTATCCCACAGAGAAGAAAGACGCCGATATTTCTTGGAGATTATTACACAACATCTTGGTAACTCCAAAATCTCTCCACCAATGGAAAATAATCCAATCCTCAAAATGCCCATGGTGTCCCACTGAAGAAGGAACCATCCTCCATATGATGTTTTTCTGCAAGACTACAGAAGCACTCTGGAACTTTACTTCAAGAAAAATAATTCAAATCAGAAATAATCCGATGAAGCTTACCATAAAACAAGCCTTGGTTGGTTTTCCCTTGTCTGACCCACCAGAAAGACTCTGTAATTTCTTACTGTCACTAACCAAAAGCACCATCTACAAATCATACATGTGTTTGATAAAAGAAGAGCAACCAGCTATCCCATGCTACCTGAAAATCTTTAAAAGAAGACTACAATATCGACTTACTATAGAAGAAAGTTATGCCATAGCTCACAAAAATCTTTTTGAGTTCCAACTTTTTTTCCATATCAATAATGCTCTAAATTTCTTAAAATAAAGTCCTAAAATGAGAAGAAAGAAGAAAAAGAAGAAGAAAAGAACATTGATGCAGCTGCCCAAATGAACCCTTGACGACTTCAATCAGCTGGACGACCGATCCCTGCCAGACCAGACCAGAGCCAGCTGACGCGCCTGCCATCCGGGGGGTAGGCCACCCGCCCAGGAGGGGTGCACTGCGGACACCAGTGTGCCTATCAGGCGCTTCCTCAACAGCCATCTTAGAACAAAATCTCTCCTTCTCTACTTTGTCTTCACCTCTCTGTTTTTTCTAAAACTCTACACAAAATAGGACACAAACAGAAACCCTGCATGCATCTCGATGTACCAAATTTCACTTCCCTTTTTGGCCCGTTGTATTTTTAAAATCCCCCCAATAAATCCTGTATTAAACTAAACTCTCTCTCTCTCTCTCTCTCTCTCGCTCTCGCTCTCTCTCTCTCGCTCTCTCGCTCGCTCTCTCGCTCTCTCTCTCTTACTTACTCTCTCACTCACTCTCCCGGTCGCTCCCTTTGTCTCTCTCAGTCTCTCTTTCTATCCCCGTTGGTGCGAGTGTGCGGTTCAATCCCAGATCGCGAGGGACGACGGGTAAAGGATTTTGAGCCCTTCATCCTCCTCCGTGCGCTCCCCTGCCCTGCCCTGCCGTGCACTGCACGGCCCAGGGCCAGACTCACGCCCTTGTTTTATTTCGACGCACCGTCACGGGGGAGGGGGGGGGGCACTCGGGGGCACGTGGCACGAAACGTAAGGACCGAAAGCTGTAACACGCCTGTCTTTTCGGCAAACCGGGAAATTATTGTCTCTAGTGGCCAGGTGTCTCAGTACCACCCCCTGGATATTGGCAATTTATGTGTTTTCTGCGATATCGTTTCCGCGTGGTTTGTCTGTGAGTGAGGTTTAATTAAAAAGTGAGAGGGAGGAGAGAAGAGAAGGAATGTGTGTGTGTTTGTGTGTGTGTGAGTGTGAGAGAGAGAGAGAGAGAGAGAGAGAGAGAGAGAGAGAGAGAGAGAGAGAGGTGGGGGGGTGGGGGAGGTGGAGGGAAGGAGAAAGCCGATGCTTTCCGTGTATATCTGATTCGCCCCGCCACCCTATGTGCGATTGCGATATCGCGCGCAGAGCGAACAAGACACATAAACATGTTCGTCCGCAGCAGGAAAGTTTCCCCAATCAGGAGCATCAGGACGCCAGGGCGCAGCCCTGAGGCGCTTAGCGTCCGGGGGGCGAAGGGCGCATCACGCCGCGCAGTATGGGAGTTATGCCTTGTATGGGAGTGTTTTAATGCGGCCCGTGGGGTGGGTTGCATAAATCTGCGTGTTTTCTTTAAGGACTCTGTTGATCAGTGGTGCAACGTCTTTGTTCTCGCTGCCCTTATAGAACTTAGGCATCTGCCTGCCAGTGGTACCAGAGAAGGAGGCAAAAAGTAGCCGAAACGCAGTGACGGAGTAGCAGCTGCGCCTGTCCGATAGGCAAGATGCCCGCACCTGTGCTCAGATGTTGCCTGGTAGGCAGGCGCAGATGCAGCCCGCTTTCCTTGCACTGTGTTCGGGCTACTTATTGCCTACTTTTCTGGCATAGCACTGCAGCAGCCAGCTGTGTGCTGTGGGAGGGACGGTAGGTACCCCCGGGCTTAGCCAGGCCGGGCCGGGCACCGCTGGGGTACCGAAACACCTGCGGACTGACGGAGTAGCGTCAGCCAGCACCACCACCCCCCCCCCCCCCCCGCTCTATATCTATCGCCCGCCCAATCCCTGTCCCACTCACACTTCTAACCTTCTCCACCCTCCACCCTCTCCGCTCCGTCCCATTCACTACCCCCCCGCCCCGACGAGAAGTGTCGCCGCAGCTGAGATATGCGGAGATGCAGGCTGGATGCTGGGCCGCCCCCTGGGGCCGTAGGGAGCGCGGGGGCAGCGGGGCGGGCAGGGGGCGGCGCCGGGGGCGGCAGGGCAGGGCCCCAAGGGACTCTGGTCCCGGCAATAAGTTTGAACTTGGGCCAATTTAACGGCGGAGTGACTTCCCGTTCCACTCCGTTCCAGTGCCGGCGTCACGGCCCCGAGCCCAGCCCAGCCCAGCCCGTCCGCTGACCACTGGGCGGTCCCTCCAGCGCGCTCCAGCCGCCTCCAGGACGAGTAGAGGGAAGCCTCCAGCGCACCTCCAAAGTCTGAGTCCTCGAATCAAAAGATGATATATTTTTCCAAAATTAAGTTCTCGTTACCATGTTTATGCCAGCAGCGTTAGTTCGTTATCAAAAATCTAAACAAAAAAAATTTAAAAAAATTGTTGGTAACCGGCGTTGGCCGAAACGCGCAGAAGGCAACGCAGAGCCCCAGCGATGCGGACAAGTGGAGTGCGAGTCCTCGAGCAGCAAGAAGAGGGGAGGCGACACGGACTCGTAAAATTTGTGAAAACACTGTGGCCGGTAATTGGAGCGGGCGGGAGGTGGGGGGGAGGGAAGGTGTCGGCCCGTCGTACTGCCTACCCAACGGCGTGGCCCCCGCCGCACCCCGCCGCACCCCGCCGCACCCCGCCGCACCCCGCCGCACCCTCCCGCACCCCGCCGCACCCCGCCGCACCCCGCCGCACCCCGCCGCACCCCGCCGAACCCCGCCGCACCCTCCCGCACCCCGCCGCACCCCGCCGCACCCCGCCGCACCCCGCCGCACCCCGCCGCACCCCGCCGCACCCCGCCGCACCCCGCCGCACCCCGCCGCACCCCGCCGCACCCTCCCGCACCCCGCCGCAAGGCGCCGCGCGGCCCCGCTGTGCTACGCCCACAGTAAAACTTTGGACCCCCCTTTCCCTGAGAATTGAATCGGATTTCCTTCCCGAATTCGCTGAGGGGCGTCGTCCCGTAAAAAGACGGGCGGAGAGGGGCGGGGCGGGTGGGGGCGGAGCGGGGTGGGGCGGAGCGGGGTGGGGCGGGGCGGGCGATGGGCGCGCGCGGCCCAGAGAGGTTGAGGGCCAGCACGTCATGGGGCAAACTACCGTCTGACCCCCACTGTAGTATCGTAGCTATAAGCAGCAATGGGTGATAATGATTTCTAAAAAGAGATATATAGGGCCACCCATTAACTCCTGTCCCGCGCAGTGCTTTGTTTTTTTTTTTTGTTTTTTTTTTTTTTGTTTTTTGGCGCGAGTCTTAAAACTTCAGAACAGGACAGCAGCAGGCCCTGAGCGAGGCTAGGGGAGGCCCTTTTCCTTTCCCCTTACAATCACACACCACGGTGGTCCTTCGGCCTCGGCAGCAGCGGTGTCAGTACGTGTTAGCCAGCCAGGCGCACACGGTCCCGCCCCGCCCCACCCCACCCCACCCCGCCGCGCCCCGCCGCGCGGCGCCCCACACGGCCTCTCCCTGTTTTCCAATAGGGAGCTGGCACGGGCTGAAGCGTAGTGAGGGACAGGACAGCGGGGGCCAGTACTGTAGCCACCTGTGGAGCGAGAGCAGCAGCAGCGGCGACAACAAAACGTCCCCCGCCCATGCCCCCTTGCCCATGCCCCCATGCCTCCTGCTGTTCAACTTCTCTACTGACGCTTGTAAGCCAAGTATGCATTCAGACTCGTCACACTGTCAAGCGTAACGTTCAATGCTCAATGCTGCTTACCCCATACCCGGTACATGACAAGTATTTTTTTCAACGCTTATTTTTTGAGGACGCTCCCATATAAGTGTAGTTCTGAAATCACTAGACCTTGGTGTGCGCGGCGCGCACTGCCCCACCACATCACCCTCTCTTCGAAACAAACGAAAGGATAGCGGGCGAGGAGAGGAGTTATGCCGTCCGTGATTAAGGGGTACTCATCTCGGCGGCGGGCCGGGCCGGGCCGAGGCGGGCCGAGGCCTGGACGAGGGTTCTCATTTAGCGCGCCAGCCGGGGGCCGCCGCGGGGCGGGGGCGGGGGGCGGGGGTGGGGGCGGGTGCGGGGGGGCGGGCCAGGCCCGGGCGGGGCGGCCAGGGCCTGATTAAGGAGCAGAAGTGCGGCTCACACTAAGAAAAGCTTACGGTGAATTTCACTGTGCAGGAGTGTTCAGCGCACCGGCGCACAAAAGAAAGAGGAACTTGCCTCCCTCGGATTAAAAAAAAAAAAAAACGGTAAAAAAATACTTATCGCGCCTACGTATAAAGAGAGCCGTGGTGTATGGAATAGAAGAAAACAACATCCATGTGCTCGGCTCGGTGAGGCGCTCGGAGCGCGTGAATCTATTTTCTATCTCATCGTTTTGTCGAGAGGTGACAGAAGGTTCCTGTGTGGCCCCCCCCCCCCCCTACCCCGTCCACCACTCCTCCACTCCTCCCCGCTTCCATACCTCCTCTCTTGTTTCGCTCTCTCCCGAAAAAAGAAATTGGTTGTGCATATTCGTGTTTTGGGGGGGAGAGAGGGGAAAAACAGAGAAGAACGAGGTTTTGGTAAAGCAGGGCAGACGACAAACTGTTCCGCGATAGCGGGGGATGGGAGTGAGTGGACGGGAGAGAGAGAGAGAGAGAGAGAGAGAGAGAGAGAGAGAGGGAGGGAGAGAGAGAGAGAGGGAGGGAGGGAGAGGGGGAGGGAGGAAGCGAGCGGGTGAGAGACAGAGAGCAGAGAGAGTGGAGGCTGGGGAAGAAGGGAAGGAAGAAAGTTTGGGTACAGCTGCGGCGGGTGAGGGCGGCGGCCGGCAGGCTCAAGGCTCCAGGGCCGGTGCGGCCGGTACCCCTACATCTGCCTGCTGTCTGGTAAACAACGACCCTCTTTCTTTCTGTCTTTGCGACGCTTTAATAATTGTTACTCACAACTTTGTTGTTGTTGTTTTGTTTCGGTAGGGGGCCAGGCGCTCGCTCGTACGCAATGTCGTGGCCGCTCCGAGTCCAGTCCAGGTCCTGGTCGGTCCTGGTCCTGGTGGGCACTGCTATCGCCCGCCATATTTGTATTGGTATTGGTGGAGTGGGTGAGGGGGGCGGGGGCAGCCGGGGGCGGGGTGACCCGCAGTGGCGACGGGGGTGGACAGCCCTATGGACTTCTCGGCGGCCCTGGGCGGGGCGGGGTGGGGCGGGGCGGGGCGGGGCGGGGCGGGGCGGGGCGGGGCGGGGCGGGGCGGGGTGCGCCCACGCCTGCGTGCGGGGTCAACGGCCGGGGCTCAGCCCTTTAGAACGGCTGGTCCTAAAATCGAGAAGGGGCAGAGCGAAAGAGGGAGAGAGGGAGAGAGAGAGAGAGCGAGTGAGAGAGAGAGAGAGAGAGAGAGAGAGAGAGAGAGAGAGAGAGAGAGAGAGAGGGCGGGGGGCTGCAGTTGGGCGGGAGGGCGACCGATGGGGTGAGAGAGAGGTGGAGCTTAGAACTTGTCCAAACATTTGCGACCATTAACACCAATGTGCGGGTAAGGGTGCTCCGCTCCGCCTGCTCCGCCGAGTCCACAAGAGACGTGAGCAAGAGGGTCGTCGCAAAGAGAAGGGGGGGGGGGGGGGGCAGCGCCGCGGGCTTACAAGTGCAGAGCGCCCCGCCCCGCCCCGCCCCGCCCCACTGCGAGTACAGTGTGGCCAGCCAGGGGGCAGAGGGGGCAGGTAATGCCGAAAATACCGCCGTTAATTAAGGACGCGAAAAACAATTATGCAACACGGTCCGAGGGTCTGGGCGCGAATAAGGGAGTGGGGTCGGTGTTAGCGAGGGCTCAGCGCCGCCCAGAGCCCCGCGACACACCAACTGCCAGGGTCCCGGTCCTGACCCTGTTGTACTGGCCAGGGGGTGGGTCGGGGTGGGGAGCACCGAAACAAATGCCCGCACATATAAAACCAGGCCAGCACAAACGGATGCCGGATACGAGCCAGCGGTGTCGCCATCTTGACCGCCCATTCTATCACTCATGTCCTGAAGTCGAAAAACAATCATTTGGAGTTTTACCCAGCAATGGCAAAAAGTTGCGTTCAAAATTTGGTTCAAAATTCGTCAAAAACTCACATTATCGCCCCTAGCGTCTCTCCTCTGCTGGGTAAAACTCCAGGCGCGGCGGAACGATTTTTCGCCAGGAGGAGGAGGGGGGGGAGGGGAAGCGTGTGGGTGCCTTCAGCGCCCCCCTTTGAGCGTTTTGGCGCATCCCCCCCTTTCGATAACCTAGCATTTCAAGCTTATTGCCTAGGGGTCTAGTGCCTCCTCGCTATATAGGGGGGTACTAATTTTCTGGCCCTTTAATACTCCCCCCACTGTTAGAAATCCTATAGCCTTTGCATTTTTAGGATTTTCGGCCGAAAAATAATGTTGCTTCAAAGTGACGGGGGTTGTGCACGGGAACTCTAACGTACCCCCAGACCAACCCCCGAGGGAAGCCTGTGAGTTTGGTCGAAATCGGAGACAATTTTTTTTGGCCGAAACTCGCAAAAACGCAAAGGCTATAGCCTTTGCATTTTTAGCAATTATCGGCCCCAAACGAATTTGCTCCAAAATGACGGGGGTTGTGCAGGGGGACTCTAACGTACCCCTAGACTAACCCCCGACGGTAGCCCGTGAGTTTGGTCGAAATCGGAGACAATTGTTTTTTGCCCGAAAATCGCAAAAACACAAAGGCTATAGCCTTTGCATTTTTAACGCTTTTCGGCCCCAAACGAATTTGCTCCAAAATGACGGGGGTTGTGCAGGGGGACTCTAGCGTACCTCTAGACCAACCCCCGACGGTAGCCCGTGAGTTGTGTTGAAATCGGAGACAATTTTTTTTCGCCCGAAAATCGCAAAAACACAAAGGCTATAGCCTTTGCATTTTTAACGATTTTCGGCCCCAAACGAATTTGCTCCAAAATGACGGGGGTTGTGAAGGGGGACTCTAACGTACCCCTACACTGTAATTTAGGGGTGTACTCTGAGAGTACGCCATAGGCGTATGCTACAGAAAACAGAGCGCCTTAAGGCATACTGTCAGAGTACGCCTAGGCGTACTCTGATAGTACGCCTAGGCGTATTGATCTGACACACCTTTATCATTGCATGCGTAGCAGACAATCCCCACAGCACAGCACAGGCCCTGGTCAGGGTGCGTGCATTGTAGGCACCCTTCACTTCACCTTACATGATATATGCATATAAGGGTGCCTGCCATGTCAACACATTTGGCCAGAGCACCCTGTGGGTTTGGCTGCAGCGCAGCCCAGAGGTGTCTGCATGGAATGCGCCTTGTGTGGCGTCTCTGTCGACTTTGATATAAAGGTGTATCAGATCAATAGGCCTTGGCGTACTCCCAGAGTACGCCTAGGCGTACTCTGACAGTATGCCTTAAGGCGCTCTGTTTTCTGTAGCATACGCCTATGGCGTACTCTCAGAGTACACCCCTAAATTACAGTGTAGACCAACCCTCAAGGGTCAGTTCGTCCGAAAACCTGGTTTGTCTGCGAGGCAATGCAGTATTCCTGATAGCGCGCAATTTGTGCTGGCGGGGTGGTTTAAGGGCCTATTTTCTTACAAACGAAGTCCAGTATAGGACTCCTAGGACTTGCTGTGTGTTGTTTGGTCCCAGAAGAGGGTAACCTGTGAGTTTGGTTGAAATTGGAGACAATTTTTTTTTCGCTCGAAAATCGCAAAAACGCAAAGGCTATAGCCTTTGCATTTTTAACGCTTTTCGGCCCCAAACGAATTTGCTCCAAAATGACGGGGGTTGTGCAGGGGGACTCTAACGTACCCCTTGACCAACCCCCGACGGTAGCCCGTGAGTTTTGTCGCAATCGGAGACAATTTTTTTCGCACGAAAATCGCAAAAACGCAAAGGCTATAGCCTTGCCATTTTTAACGATTTTCGGCCCCAAACGAATTTGCTCCAAAATGACAGGAGTTTTGCAGGGGGACTCTAACGTACCCCCAGAGCAAGCCCCGAGGGAAGCCTGTGAGTTTGGTCGAAATCTGAGACAATATTTTTTCGGCCGAAAATCGTAAAATTGGAAAGGCAATAGCCTTTGCGTTTTTTCAATTTTCGCCCGAATAAAAATGTTGCTCCAAAGTGACGGGGGTTGTGCAGGAGCTATATCAAGTTAAGGAACGCCAGCTCCAGCGCTCTGTTGGAGGGGTGGGGGTAGCGGGGTAGAGGGGTAGGTGGGGTAGGGGACCCGTCACTCGCGAGGCGAGGCGCCATCTTGCGGATTGGGCTGGAACCTCGAGAGTTTCATACGGCC
The DNA here is from genome assembly GCA_033675135.1 of Frankliniella intonsa. Taxonomy (NCBI): domain Eukaryota; kingdom Metazoa; phylum Arthropoda; class Insecta; order Thysanoptera; family Thripidae; genus Frankliniella; species Frankliniella intonsa. The sequence goes on along the minus strand of CM066247.1, from coordinate 252,267 downwards.
GCCGTTATTTATGTATGTGTGGATGTTTAGTTTGTCAACTTTTATATTTTTTTAAATTTGTGATTGTTGAGCTATGCTGCCAACTGATTATATCTCTGCTTGTTCAATTTTTGTGTTGTGTGTGTGTGTGTGGAATAAATAAAAGTTGTGATTATACTTATACCTTGGGAGTGTTTTTGGGTTCTTTGGGAAGCGAAACATAGTGGAGTGGTCTTTGGGGTGTGAATGGTTTTCACACCCTTTAACTGCACACCTTCTGATTTTGGGAGTCATGATGATTTTTTACTCGTTCTTTACACACCAACTTTTAAAAGCTACTGTGTTCAGAACGAGTATTGTGCTCAGCACTGTAATCGTGTGATAAGGTTCATCTCCAAATGTACAATACCTACATAAAAACCAATTACATATTTGAAAAGATCATTGAAAACTGAGTAGAAATACTATGAAGATTTTTTCGACTTTATATTTAAAATTTTGAGAAAATAACGATTTAAGGTTATAGGTTAGGATACCTATTATAAAAATCCCTTAATATTGAAATGTTCATAATAAATTTAAAGCTCACATATCAGTAATCAAATTTTGCAAAAAAGATTTCAACGTTTATGATAAAAGTATTATGAAATGGTGTCTTTCTCCTCCTCTTCTTTACGCTTCAGTACTGTATTGAGATGAACCCCCACAACAATGTAAAGAACGAGTTGTAGATTTTAATATCAAACACATTTGATGTTAATAAGGCTTTCTTTTTTCACTTTTGCCTTTACTTCTTGTTTTTTATATTACTTTTTCTGGACACCGGTGTCCACATGTCACGCCCATCCAGCAGCATGTAGTCTGTCATTATCGTCTGCTTTGTCATCAGTGTTACCAGTTACCATGTGAGGGGAACAAAATATTTGTGCTACAGTTTCATAATTCGATCACACTGTTTTGGATTGAACCAAGATCATGAAAAGTCTGTGTTAGCGCTTTGTTAGATTTAGGCAGTCTCCATATATTTGGTGTCTTTATAAAGTGGAGAAATTAATGTGTAAAGGTGTTAATGTTTTCGTTCGTGAATTTGGCAATATATGGAATCGCGGTGAAGCGGGGGTGTTTGCGGGGAGGCAGAATTGTAATTGTACCGGAAACGCCTATCCCAGTCGGCTGGGCCTGACATTGGGGTCGGAACCGAGAACAACTTATTGAAATTATTCAGTTATACGGCTTATTTGTGCTTAAAACTATGTTTTGCTGATAAATATTTCCACTTTTCTCCTTCGACATTGAATGCAAGGTGTAAGTGTCATCCCTGGAACTTTTTGGATTGCCTAAACATTTACAGCTACAGTTTCATATCTTTGAAAAGGTTAAAATCTTACTCCGTATTAATATGTTCATGTTTTTCAGGGATGACTACATATTACTGCTTGAAGACCTACAATTTAAGGCTGCCAAATTACTCATTAATTTAGGAAGGTTAATAATGCTGCGAAGAAAGCTTCGATTTGCTGATAAATCTGTCCACTTTTCTCCTTCTACAGTGATTGCAAGATGTAAGTGTCATCCCGGGAACTTTTTAGATGGCCTAAATGTTTACAGCTACAGTGTCTTATCTTTGAAAAGGTTATGATATCAAACCTTGTTTAATTTGCTCATGTTTTTCAGGGATGACCAGAAATTACTGCTTGAAGACTTACAATTTAAGGCTGCCAAATTACTCATCTACCTTAGGGAGATTGATAATGCTACAAACAAGATTGTTCAAAGGGTAATAAAGGGAGTTGATGAAATGTATGGAGCCTTTCTGAATGTTTTGAAGGTACTTAATTTTTTATGGTTTTAAGTTTTATGAATAACTTAAGAGAGATAATTTACTAATTATTGTTCGCCTGGTTTGTCTGCAGGATAAGTTTACTTCTGAATGTGGGCCCGATGACGCACTCTCTCAAGAGCAAATACTTAGTGTTATTGAGAAACTCACAGATCAATCTTTATTTGAAGGACTTGAAAGTTTTGATGATTATAAAACTTTCCTGAATGATGAGGAGACCCTAGTGGAACCAATCAAAGTTGTCACCTACCAGAAAGAAGTGCTAATTGGTGACTCCGTAAAGCTTGTAGATGTAGATTATGGTTATGTAGTGCCATTTCTACCATCTGTGGAAAAATTACTTCAACAACCTGAAGTCCTAAACTGTGTAAATAATCCAAAGCCCAAGAAAGAAAGAGTGTTTACTACGCCTCTTGATGCATATGTTTACCAAAATCATCCTGTCACCAAGAAACATCCGAATCCTCTTGCCTTTCAACTATATGTTGATGGCGTTGAGCATACGGACAGTGCCAGTAGCAAAACTGGCCAACATGGTCTAACCTACATTTATTGGACTTACTCAATGTTTATCCAGAGCTAGAGCCAGTACAAAAGCCATTGTCCTCTGTGCTGTGATCAAAACCTCTGTTCTAAAGAAATATGGATTTGGAAAATTTCTGGAGGATTTTGTTGCTGGCATAAACAAATTATCAAGCAATGGTGTTCTGTTCAAGATCAATGGTAAAGATGTTACTTTCTTTGGCCTATTTTTGTTTTGTTCGGGAGACAACCCTGCCTCAGCTAATCTTGGAGGTTTTAAGGAAACACATTTTGCCCACTTACTGTGCAGGCAATGCCTTGTAGGCAAAGATGATCTCTACAAATTTTTTGAAGAATGTAGATTTACTCTAAGAACAAAGGCTTCACATAGTGCTCCAGTTCAGGAACTAGAAGAATATAGAAAAAATCCTCCACCTCCTGCAAGTACTGTTCAAGATCCTTCAGTGAAGTATGGCATAAATAACAGAAGTGTTTTGATGGACATTCATTTCTGTGATGTTACAAAAGTATTTCCACAAGATTTGATGCATGACATCATAATGAGTACCTTAAAATTGGAAATAGTGTGCCTTCTGAAGCATGTTGTTTTGGATAAAAAATCATTGTCATTGCCTGTTATCAATCAAAGAATCCAGCAGTATGTGAAATTCTTCGGAGTGAACAAGCCAGCACCAATTGAAATGAAATGTTTGGAGAAAGGTTCTTTGCAGAGCACAGCTTCAGAAACACTGAGCTTGGCACAAATATTGCCTTTTGCTTTGAGGAAGAAAAATTGTTTGACCAGGAAGATGGAGTCAGCCTGTGGAGAAAAACATTTAGAGTGCTACATTCTGAGACTCAGATTGTTAGATTTTTTTATGGCTGAGGAGTTCAGTGTGAATGATGTTACATTATTGAGAATGCTTGTCCAACAGCATAACTCCTTATTCCAAGAGCTCTATCCGGGCAATGATGTGCCTAAACTTCATTATGAGGTGCACATTCCTACCCAGATTCTGTTATATGGGCCACCTAGGCAACATTGGTGTTTTAGGTGAGTAAATGATCAGTAAAATCTTTAAATTAACATACAAATGTGTTCAAACACATCCAACTAATTTTAGTTTCTGTTTTTTTAGGTTTGAGGCAAAGCATGCATTCTTTAAACGACTGTTAAAAATCACAAGATCTCTTAAGAATCACAGCTTTACGTTGTCCATGAGGCACCAAACATGGCAGGCTGGCCTTATGATGTTAAGTGCTAAAGGAGAGCGTGGTCCCTTCCTCAGCAATGCTGTACATTGTGGTACTTCCAAAGTTGTAAACCTAAACACATCAAGGCACAAGGTTCTACTTCAGACTGTATTTCCAGATGCAAGCCAGCGTGGAAATGTTCTGCAGCATACATTTGCTGTTGTAAATGGAGTGAAGTACTCCAAAACAACACCTATTATAACGTCATTTGGTAATCTTCCTTCATTTGGTCAAATTATTGATGTCTATTCCTTTGAGAATTCAGTAGTGTTTGTTTTCAAGAAATTAAATTGTGTGAAATATGTGCAGGCACTTAATGCCTTTCAAGTTCAATTTACAAATGATACAAACATTATTGATGCTTCCAATCTCCCATACCGGCATCAGATACCATTTGTGAGGGCAGTGGGAGCTCAATACTGTGTTGTTCCATGCAAATATTTTAAAGTCTAAGTGTAAGATGTTCTTCAGAAAAAAACAGCAGAACTTTTTTTAATTTTTTTTTTTTTTGCTCCACAATCTCATCTTAGCTCTTCTATACTCTTTTGCTAGAAGTAAAATTTCTGTCAATAATACTGTGGCTACCTTCCTACTATTATTATTACTATCAAGCTTACCAAATAAACTGTGATTCCCTATCTGGAAAATATTGAACTGTGATATTTAAAACAAATATTTCTTTTGTATTTCTAATAAACACTATAAGTAAAGATTCCATTTTTCCAATTGTACTGTTTAATTTCTCTTTATTACTCTTAGTGTCCTTGGATATTCTAGAGACTGCTCCATTAAGTTACTCGCCAAGGTTGCATCATAAGCAAATCTATTATCGGAATCACAACTTGTCAGTGGAAGTAGACAGCGGGTGAGAGTGACAAAATTAAAATGAGGTAGAAAAGTAAAGTATACTTTAATTGCAAGAAAGCAGCACATGTAATTTTTTGGAATAATTTTATAAACACAAGCAGAAAGCAAGATGAGGTATTTACGGATGCAGGAAAATTTCAAAGCAGTACTTCAACAGGTGGCTGAAAGCAGCTAGGGTGTTGCCATTTAAAGCATAGCAGGCGAACGCTGGATGGCATGCGGTTGTAAGCAGAAGGTCATTAGTACCTGGCAACAGATAAAAAATACAAGTTAGACTTTGTATTGGACACAAAACAAAGCAGAGCCGAGACACCACCGAAATAGAGGTTAAGTCGGCAGACAAGCATGAAAGGCAAGATCGCGAGGCTAATCATTGGTATTTAACAACGAGACGGTGCTTAAAAATCTTACGAAACGTATCATTTGACTAGAATTCGATAGCAAACTTCAGAAGCGCAGCGCAACACACTAGCTGTCTGAAGCTACAAACGTAAACACAAAGAGCAGACGCCACTCTGCCCCTCCCCCTTTCCTCCCCTCTCCCTCTCCCACTCCACCCCACCGCCCCTTCGGCTCACCGCCTGTGCTGAGCAGTCGCAAACGTTTATTGGATAGTACACACCAGTACACACAAAAAATAACTACCTCAACATCAGTGCAATATTTTGTGGACTTCGGTGAACGATTTTGTAGTCAATTTCGCGACGACAGCAGGTGTTTGACTGCGCGGTGACCTTTATATGTACTGTCGTTCGACCTGAAATATCACCTCGTTGTGGTATGTAGTGTAAAACCAATCGAACGAGTCCCTTATTTACAACACCACTCCATGGCTATGGCGGGCTATGGTCTCCAGAACAAGGATATTTGTGGATTAATTTTGAGCTGCCAAGCTGCCTGCCCTCCTGACAGCATCAAAGTTCACTCCCATCAGATAGCAGGTAAACTTATTCACCCATAGGTTTATCAACATTTTGCCATAGATTATTGAAATCATATTGGTTAAGTATTCCACATCTGGTATCATACACCTTGTGCTGTGTTCAAAGGACTCTAGATTGCAGTCCTAGATGCATTTATTGATACAAACATAATGATAGGTATACAAAAATTAGCAATAGCTCTCATTTGTATATTGGAGCGATGAGAGAATCATGATTATAAAACATGAATCTGCATCGCTCCAAAGGAATGATTCAGGGACTCATCATAGTTATAGCGATGAACATCGTTCCAAAGAAGCGATGCTTGGACATCGCTTGGTTTTCAACGATATCCATCGCTCTCCAGTTTTCAGTGAAAACGTTTTTTTAAAAAACGTATTTTAATTGTATATTTCTTCCCACCTGTAATCCTTCCCACCACCCATTTTTTAACTCAAAAAAACGTTTTTTTAAAAAACCTTTTTTACTTGTATATTTCTTCCCACCTGTAATCCTTCCCACCACCCTTTTTTAACTCAAAAAAACTGATTTAAAAAAAAAGTTTTTAATGGTATATTTCTTCCCACCTGTAATCCTTCCCACCACCCTTTTTAAATTCAAAAAAACTTTTAAAAAACTGAAAAAACTAAAAAAACCTTTTTTTGCGTTGGCGGGTGGGCCGGCACGTCAAAGGGATAAGTGTCGCGGACTTGAGTTCCACCTATCGACACACAACCGCCACTCCCACGGGTACTTGGACATTGATTGTCAGTGCTGCCAGAAAAGTTAGGCAAAATCCGTCGATGCACGCCTGCATATAGCGGGCTACATGGACGCAAGAGTGCGCATATGTTGTCTAGAAGACAGAGGAAGACACTCGTCCGGCAATATGACCACGATTTTACGCCCCACCTCTCGGCCCACTCCTCTACTTTTGGTCACAGCTATCACCAGGCTGATGGCTGTGATAGAAGAGTCGTCACGATCACGACGCCTTTGCCGGGCTTCATATTAATAACAAAAACCTCCATTTTATTCATGTTTTAAAAAAGTTTTTTTTTAGTTTTTTTTTAGTTTTTTTCAGTTTTTTTTAAGTTTTTTTTTAGTTTTTTTCAGTTTTTTTTATAGTTTTTTTTTAGTTTTTTTGAATTTAAAAAGGGTGGTGGGAAGGATTACAGGTGGGAAGAAATATACCATTAAACAACCTTTTTTTTTTTTAAATCAGTTTTTTTGAGTTAAAAAGGGTGGTGGGAAGGATTACAGGTGGGAAGAAATATACAATTAAAATACGTTTTTTTTAAAAAGGGTTTTTGAGTTAAAAAACCGAGGTGGGAAGGAATACAGGTGGGACAGATTACATACATCCGTAAAAATGGCAAGGCTATAGCCTTTGCGTTTTTGCGATTTTCGGCCGAAATAAAATTGTCTCCGATTTCGACCAAACTCACAGGCTACCCTCGGGGGTTGGTCTGGGGGAACGTAAGAGTCACCCTGCACAACCCTCGTCATTTTGGAGCATTATAATTTTTCGGCTGAAAATCGTAAAAATAGCAAGGCTATAGCCTTTGCGTTTTTGCGATTTTTGGCCGAAAAAAAATTGTCTCAGATTTCGACCAAACTCACAGGCTACCCTCGGGGGTTGGTCTGGGGGAACGTAAGAGTCACCCTGCACAACCCTCGTCACATTTAAAAATCATTATTTTTCGGCCAAATCTTGTAAAAATGGCAAGGCTATAGCCTTTGCGTTTTTGCGATTTTCTGCCGAAATAAAATTGTCTCCGATTTCGACCAAACTCACAGGCTACCCTCGGGGGTTGGTCTGGGGTGACGTAAGAGTCACCCTGCACAACCCTCGTCACATTTAAGCATCATTATTTTCGGCAGAAAATTGTAAAAATGGCAAGGCTATAGCCTTTGCGTTTTTGCGATTTTTGGCCGAAATAAAATTGTCTCCGATTTCGACCAAACTCACAGGCTACCCTGGGGGTTGGTCTTAGGGAACGTAAGAGTCACCCTGCACAACCCTCGTCACATTTAAGCATCATTATTTTTCGGCCGAAAATTGTAAAAATGGCGTTCCTTAACTTGATATAGCTCTGGACGTGTTCGCCGAGCTGCTCGGCGTCGAGGCCCGGGCCGGCGCGTGCCGCCTGGCCGTGGACGCAGCGCTGGGCCGCCACCTCGTGGCCGCCGGGCCCATCTCCGCCGGGGAAGTCTTCCTCCGGTGCCGGCCGCTGGTGGCGGGGCCCAAGGCGACGGCGGCCGGGGCCGTGTGCCTGGGCTGCTGCCGACCCCTGGGCCCCGGCCCCGCGTGCCACCCGTGCCCGGGCTGCGGCTGGCCGCTGTGCTCCGAGGCCTGCGCACGCGCGCCCGCGCACCTCGCCGAGTGCGCCGTCCTGGCCGCCGCCCCGGAGGACGCCCGCCCCCGCCCGCCCCCGGCCCCGCCCCCGGCCCCGCACTGGTACGCGGCCGTGCTGCCCCTGCGCATGCTGCAGCTGGGAGGCCCCGGGGGCCGCGCGGCGCGCGCGCTGCAGGCGCACCTCGCCGACAGGCTGCGGGACTCGGCGGCGTACCGCGACCAGGGTCTCCAGCGCCGCGCCGCCGCCTTCGTCGCCCGGGTCCTGGGCGTGCGCGAGGAGGCGGCTCTGCGCATGGCCGCCGTCCTGGACACCAACGCGTTCGACGTCGGCCGGGGGGGCGTGGAGGTAACGTCAGCGGCGCGCCTATCTTGATGGTGCGCCCGAGGGGCCGTCAACTCGACAGAAATTCGCACACCCGGATTTCCAAGAATTTTAAATGATTTCGAGGATTTTCAAAAAATCACAAGATTTCCACTGATTTTTAAAAAGATTTCCACTGATTTTTAAAAAAAAGAATTCCACTTGTTTTACAGATATTTTAGTAGATTGATGTCGGTAAGATTTCCATTGATTGCACGTGAATTCCACTGATTTATTTCAGATGAATTTTACTGATTTCCGGTGAATCTCACTGATTTCACATGAATTCTCACTTTCAAAAAGTTACATTGAGATGAGATTTCTAAGAGATCCGACGAATTTCTGTAAGATTTTCGAGGATTTCGAAGCGATTTCGGGAAGATTACGAGTGCATTTGAGGATTTTAAGAAATTTTCACAGATTTTCAAAGATTTTCTCTTATTTCACTGATTTCCATCTGATTTCCATACTTCCCTGGCTGATTTTTCTGGCCTTGTACACCTGAATTCTGAAGTTGTGGCCCCCTCGGGTGCACCGCCGTGACACCGGCGCGCGGCGGGCGCGGCGCCTCTTGCGCAAGTGTGCGCGCGGATACAGCTGGCCGCAGCTGGCACTTAGCATCAGCTGCCCCCCCTCTCTCCCTCTCTCTCCCTCTCTCACACACACACACGCACACGCGCCCTCCGCAGGCCAGGGCGCTGTTCGGCTCCGTGTCCATGCTCGCGCACGACTGCCAGGCCAACGCCCGTTGCGCCATGCTGGGCGAGCTGGAGCTGGGCGTGCTGGCGCAGCGCGACATCGCCCCGGGCGAGGTGGTCAGCATCTCGTACTACGCCGACAGCCTGCAGGGCCCGCTGCGGCGCCGCCGCCACCTGCGCGCCACCAAGTGCTTCGACTGTGCGTGCGCGCGCTGCGCGGACCCGACCGACCTGGGCCTGCACCTGGACTCCATTCGCTGCATCCGCTGCCGACAGCGGGCGGCTGCATCTGCAGGTGCGTCGTGGCCCACGCCAATGAAAGCTTACGGCGAATGTCACTGTAAGCTACGGTGACGCGCCCTGATTCACCGTAGTTTACAGTGACATTCACCGTAGCTTACGGTGAAAATTCACCATAAGGTACAGTGCTGCATGGTTCACTGTAGCTGACAGTGAAATTCACCGTAAGGTTTTAACAGTGCAGGTAGGTAGAACTCGAAAGTCAAGATAATGTTAATTTGACATCATTGTGACAATTTTTATCACGAAACAGTGCTTTCTGTAGGACAGATTGATGTCGTTTTGAGATCAGAGAGGGGTCATTGACATGTTATTGACATCATTGTTCTACCTGGGCGGCTCGCTGGCCGCCCCACCGGGGTCGGTCCTGCTCACAGACATGTCATTAGCTGAAGTTACTCCTCATGTTGTTCCAGGAGAGGCGCTGGCCCTGCTGGAGCCCACGGCGCCGCTGGACGGCGCGGCGGACTGGCGCTGTCCGCGGTGCGGCTTCACGCTCTCCGCGGAGCAGATGCAGATGGGGCACCGCCGCCTGCGGGCGCAAGTGGATGCCCTTGGCGCGGACCCCGCCAGGGTCGAGGCGTTCCTGGCCGAGCACCTGGGTCCGGACGGGCTCTTGCACGCCACCTCTGCCCACGTCCTGCGCGCCGGGCACGACCTGCTGACCGGCGCCTGTGCCTTCATACCGGGCGGCACCACCACGCTGGGTACACTGTAGAACCTGGGTGTCAGCACGACTTAGTCGCTTGCCATCGAAAATGGCACACCTTTTTGTCGCTCTGCCACAGCACACACCCAGAAAACAATAGTCTTGGCCGAGGGGGAATTCACATCGAAAAATCTTGTACAGACTACTCGGTATTACACGGTATTACACCTTCATTACACCTGTATCACTCACAACATTTAATCACTTTAGAGCATATTCTCGTGTTTTTCGGTATTACATTACGTGTATTACGGCGTAATACATGGATCAGGTGTACAGTGTATTAGGAAAGTGAATCCCCCCTCGGTCTTGGCCTTGTATTAAGGACTAGAATCAAGACTTAAATCACCTTCAAATAAGTATATTTGCCTTGATTCAAGTCAAATGACTTGATTCAAGCTCATGGGTCTTGAGCGCTTCAAGGCTATAGCCTAGATTCTGTCCTTCCTTTTTCTGCGTGCACCTTAGTCGCTCCCATATAGAACACCTTTGGGTTCTGTGAGTTCCTCACACTGCATACACCCCCACAGCTCCTTACATATGCAATGTCCAAGGTGTGAAGTAACAGCGCACCTTTCCCCTGTCTTCCCTGCACACCAACGGGCTATGTAGTATTTTGTGCATAACTACGTACAACTGTGCACATACGTAACTTACGTACAATTTGGTACATAATTACGTACAAAATTGTGCGTAATTTATGTTCAAAATCACGATATTGTGCGTAATTATGTAACAATATTGTACGTAAGTTACGTATGTGCACAGTTGTACGTAGTTATGCACAAAATAGTAAATAGTCCGTTAGAGTGTGGAGCCACAGGACCCAGAAGGTGTTGTACATGGGAGCGACTAAGGTGTGCTGGGGCAGAGCGACAAAAGGTGTGCCATTTTTGGTGGCAAGCGACTAAGACGTGCTCTCCGGGAACACCCAGGTTTTACAGTGTACGTGTCGCCACCCGCCACCTGCGAGTGCTTCCAGAAAAGTAGGCAATAAGTAGCCCGATTACAGGGAGGTACAGTGGGCTGCATCTGCGCCTGCCTACTAATCCGCACCTTTGCACAGGTGCGTGTATATTGCCGAGCAGGCAGGCGCAGATGCAGCCCGCTTCTCTTCACTCTGTTTGGACTACTTATTGCCTACTGTTCTGGCAGCACTGCCACCTGCACCAGCTCACGATCCGTCTGCGAACGACTCCACCTGCAACTGCCGCCTGCTGTGTTCCAGCAGCGGTGGGCGACGCCCAGCTGCAGCGCGCCGTGACCATGTGCACCGACCTGCTGGAGGTTGTCGGCGTGCTGGAGCCAGGGCTGAGCGTGCTGCGGGGCTGCCTGCTGCTGAGCCTGCTGGGACTGCTCCTGGAGCGCGCCAGGAGGAGCTCCGGGACCGGGGCGACAGTGAGTCACTGCTGCTGAGCGTGCTGAGCCAGGGCTGAGCGTGCTGCGGGGCTGCCTGCTGCTGAGCCTGCTGGGACTGCTCCTGGAGCGCGCCAGGAGGAGCTCCGGGACCGGGGCGACAGTGAGTCACTGCTGCTGAGCGTGCTGAGCCAGGGCTGAGCGTGCTGCGGGGCTGCCTGCTGCTGAGCCTGCTGGGACTGCTCCTGGAGCGCGCCAGGAGGAGCTCCGGGACCGGGGCGACAGTGAGTCACTGCTGCTGAGCGTGCTGAGCCAGGGCTGAGCGTGCTGCGGGGCTGCCTGCTGCTGAGCCTGCTGGGACTGCTCCTGGAGCGCGCCAGGAGGAGCTCCGGGACCGGGGCGACAGTGAGTCACTGCTGCTGAGCGTGCTGAGCCAGGGCTGAGCGTGCTGAGGGGCTGCCTGCTGCTGAGCCTGCTGGGACTGCTCCTGGAGCGCGCCAGGAGGAGCTCCGGGACCGGGGCGACAGTGAGTCACTGCTGCTGAGCGTGCTGGAGCCAGGGCTGAGCGTGCTGCGGGGCTGCCTGCTGCTGAGCCTGCTGGGACTGCTCCTGGAGCGCGCCAGGAGGAGCTCCGGGACCGGGGCGACAGTGAGTCACTGCTGCTGAGCGTGCTGAGCCAGGGCTGAGCGTGCTGCGGGGCTGCCTGCTGCTGAGCCTGCTGGGACTGCTCCTGGAGCGCGCCAGGAGGAGCTCCGGGACCGGGGCGACAGTGAGTCACTGCTGCTGAGCGTGCTGAGCCAGGGCTGAGCGTGCTGCGGGGCTGCCTGCTGCTGAGCCTGCTGGGACTGCTCCTGGAGCGCGCCAGGAGGAGCTCCGGGGCGACAGTGAGTCACTGCTGCTGAGCGTGCTGAGCCAGGGCTGAGCGTGCTGAGGGGCCGCCTGCTGCTGAGCCTGCTGGGACTGCTCCTGGAGCGCGCCAGGAGGAGCTCCGGGACCGGGGCGACAGTGAGTCACTGCTGCTGAGCGTGCTGAGCCAGGGCTGAGCGTGCTGCGGGGCTGCCTGCTGCTGAGCCTGCTGGGACTGCTCCTGGAGCGCGCCAGGAGGAGCTCCGGGACCGGGGCGACAGTGAGTCACTGCTGCTGAGCGTGCTGAGCCAGGGCTGAGCGTGCTGAGGGGCTGCCTGCTGCTGAGCCTGCTGGGACTGCTCCTGGAGCGCGCCAGGAGGAGCTCCGGGACCGGGGCGACAGTGAGTCACTGCTGCTGAGCGTGCTGAGCCAGGGCTGAGCGTGCTGAGGGGCCGCCTGCTGCTGAGCCTGCTGGGACTGCTCCTGGAGCGCGCCAGGAGGAGCTCCGGGACCGGGGCGACAGTGAGTCACTGCTGCTGAGCGTGCTGAGCCAGGGCTGAGCGTGCTGCGGGGCTGCCTGCTGCTGAGCCTGCTGGGACTGCTCCTGGAGCGCGCCAGGAGGAGCTCCGGGACCGGGGCGACAGTGAGTCACTGCTGCTGAGCGTGCTGAGCCAGGGCTGAGCGTGCTGCGGGGCTGCCTGCTGCTGAGCCTGCTGGGACTGCTCCTGGAGCGCGCCAGGAGGAGCTCCGGGACCGGGGCGACAGTGAGTCACTGCTGCTGAGCGTGCTGAGCCAGGGCTGAGCGTGCTGAGGGGCCGCCTGCTGCTGAGCCTGCTGGGACTGCTCCTGGAGCGCGCCAGGAGGAGCTCCGGGACCGGGGCGACAGTGAGTCACTGCTGCTGAGCGTGCTGAGCCAGGGCTGAGCGTGCTGCGGGGCTGCCTGCTGCTGAGCCTGCTGGGACTGCTCCTGGAGCGCGCCAGGAGGAGCTCCGGGACCGGGGCGACAGTGAGTCACTGCTGCTGAGCGTGCTGAGCCAGGGCTGAGCGTGCTGCGGGGCTGCCTGCTGCTGAGCCTGCTGGGACTGCTCCTGGAGCGCGCCAGGAGGAGCTCCGGGACCGGGGCGACAGTGAGTCACTGCTGCTGAGCGTGCTGAGCCAGGGCTGAGCGTGCTGCGGGGCTGCCTGCTGCTGAGCCTGCTGGGACTGCTCCTGGAGCGCGCCAGGAGGAGCTCCGGGACCGGGGCGACAGTGAGTCACTGCTGCTGAGCGTGCTGAGCCAGGGCTGAGCGTGCTGCGGGGCTGCCTGCTGCTGAGCCTGCTGGGACTGCTCCTGGAGCGCGCCAGGAGGAGCTCCGGGACCGGGGCGACAGTGAGTCACCGCTGGCTGCACACTGTCAAACCGAATTGTCATGTGACGATAAATATTGCAGCGAATATTTCGTCACAAGAGCTGTGATGAAACACACATCACATGACATACATCTCGTCACTTGACATGAATCTTTCGTCACATGACATGAATCTTTCGTCACACCGTGATGAACCATTTGTCATGTGAAGAACCTGTCAAAAGTAAAATCTCGCACTGACTTTGTCGTAATGTGACGACTTAAAATTTTACAGTGCAGCCCCCCACAGCTGCGCAGTTGCTACCAGTGCTGCTGACAGTAAAGTAGGCAATAAGTAGCCCACACAACAGCGGAGTTAAGTGGACTGCATCTGCGCCTGCCTTCTGCAACACCTTTCAACGGGTGCGTGCATGTTGCCTACAGGGCAGGCGCAGCCAACGTCACTCCCAATGTGTTGTGGCGGAGTGACTTAATGCCTGTACTTTTCAGGCTGCGCTGAGTGCTGCAGTCAATGCAACTCCCTGTAACCCCTGGTGTTTTCCAGGATGACGTGCGCCTCGCGCGACGACTTCTCCGCGAGGCAGAAGTCATCTTCATGGACCTTGAGACGAGGACAGAGCTCCGGACGAGGAAGATCATGATGGAGAGGTGGATCGAGGAGAACGTCGCGGTGGGAAGCGAACCACAGGAAGACAGGTGAGAGATTTTAGGGTTTGATGCGTCTCGACCGAGTCCGTCGAACGCGGCTGCTCTGGAGAACCAAGTGTGTACTTGTATTCATTATTTACTGCATACTTACAAGTATTGTGTACATGGCGATGTATGCAGTAAATAGTGTGCACATACCAAGGTACACACTTGCTGAATACCTTGGCATGTACACACGTAGTTTCTGTGTTATTTTTCGTGTGTACATGTCAAGGTATTCAGCAAATAGTGCGTACCTTGCCATGTGCGCACTATTTACTGAGTACCTGTAAGTACAGTAAATAATGTACACACATGTACACATGTACACACTTTGTTTTCCGGAGTGGGGCTGGAAATAGAAGCGGCAATACTACAATAACAAGATGTGCCGCGCGTATCTGCCGACAGGCCGGCCGCGCCCGACCCCGCCGCGCCCCTAATCGCCGAGATGCTGTTCGGCGCTGGAACCTGTCTGCCGTCTGCCGCCGGCGCGGCTGCAGCGGCCGTGGTGGACGATGTCGCAGCCAGGAGAGACGAGGGGCGTGTCAAGTGTGACGTCATTGCGGAGGACTGAGTATCGCTCCTGATGATGGACAGAAGTCATGAGGTCACTGCGGAGGACTGAGTATCGCACCTGATGATGGACAGAAGTCATGAGGTCACTGCGGAGGACTGAGTATCGCACCTGATGATGGACAGAGGTCATGAGGTCATTGCGGAGGACTGAGTATCGCACCTGATGATGTACAGAAGTCATGAGGTCATTCGCGGAAGCGGTCGATACGTGACGCGACGGGCAACCTCTTTACAGCGGGGGAGGTTGTCATTCTGGAAGAGCCCGTCAGAAGAATGTGTGTAGATACTGCTCGTCGTGTACCCGGCCAGCCGTCGCGCTGCTAGTCTCTCAACCAGTGTTGTCAGAAAAGTAGGCAATATGTCGCCCAAACAGAGAGGAGTAAAGCGGGCTGCACCTCCGCCTACCTACTAGGCAACATGTATGCACCTGTGCCAGGGTGCTGCCTAGTAGGCAGGCGCTGATGCAGCCCGCTTTACTCCACTGCGTTTGGGCTACTTATTGCCTACCTTTCTGGCGACACTGTTCTCTACGACACGCTATGCGTGCGGAGGAGTACCGGCCGGGGTTATCCTCCTCAGATGACTGACCCCCCGCGCCGCGCCGGGGCCGCCGGGGTGGGGGTGTCCGTGAGATACTCTCGAGTAAGAGTAGGAGATACCCGCCGCGCTCGGCCTGGAGGTGCGGCCGCGGCCGCGGGCCGCTGCAGATCCACGGAGTGGGGTCACTGCTCCCGCTCGCCCCGCCCCCCCCCCCCCTCCCGCTCTCTCTCTCTCTCTCTCTCTCTCTCTCTCTCTCTCTCTCTCTCTCTCTCTCTCTCTCTCTCTCTCTCTCTCTCTCGCCGCCACACAAGAGCACTCCCACCTGAGTAGGTCACCGCTAGCTCGTCGGGCTGGGGCGGGCTGGGCCCGTGTGGACGGGCTGCCGCGGCCGCGCCAGTTACACAACCAGCCTCAGCTGGCCTCAGCCTGGCGCCCAGCTCCGTGTGCCAGGCACACAGTACCGTACCGTACCGTACCGCGGCCGGACCGCACCGCCCCGGAGTCAGCAGCAGCAGCCCCGACCCGAGGCCGCGCCGCCACCTGCAGCTGGTCCGAGTGGGACTTGAACCTGCTGCCTGCCCTGCTCGCTCCAGGCCCCGCCGCCACCTGCAGCTGGTCCGAGTGGGACTTGAACCTGCTGCCTGCCCTGCTCGCTCCTGGCCGCGCCGCCACCTGCAGCTGGTCCGAGTGGGACTTGAACCTGCTGCCTGCCCTGCTCGCTCCAGGCCCCGCCGCCACCTGCAGCTGGTCCGAGTGGGACTTGAACCTGCTGCCTGCCCTGCTCGCTCCAGGCCCCGCCGCCACCTGCAGCTGGTCCGAGTGGGACTTGAACCTGCTGCCTGCCCTGCTCGCTCCAGGCCCCGCCGCCACCTGCAGCTGGTCCGAGTGGGACTTGAACCTGCTGCCTGCCCTGCTCGCTCCTGGCCGCGCCGCCACCTGCAGCTGGTCCGAGTGGGACTTGAACCTGCTGCCTGCCCTGCTCGCTCCAGGCCCCGCCGCCACCTGCAGCTGGTCCGAGTGGGACTTGAACCTGCTGCCTGCCCTGCTCGCTCCAGGCCCCGCGCCCCGCCGCCACCTGCAGCTGGTCCGAGTGGGACTTGAACCTGCTGCCTGCACTGCTCGCTCCAGGCCCCGCGCCCCGCCGCCACCTGCAGCTGGTCCGAGTGGGACTTGAACCTGCTGCCTGCCCTGCTCGCTCCAGGCCCCGCCGCCACCTGCAGCTGGTCCGAGTGGGACTTGAACCTGCTGCCTGCCCTGCTCGCTCCTGGCCGCGCCGCCACCTGCAGCAGGTCCGAGTGGGACTTGAACCTGCTGCCTGCCCTGCTCGCTCCAGGCCCCGCCGCCACCTGCAGCTGGTCCGAGTGGGACTTGAACCTGCTGCCTGCCCTGCTCGCTCCTGGCCGCGCCGCCACCTGCAGCTGGTCCGAGTGGGACTTGAACCTGCTGCCTGCCCTGCTCGCTCCAGGCCCCGCCGCCACCTGCAGCTGGTCCGAGTGGGACTTGAACCTGCTGCCTGCCCTGCTCGCTCCTGGCCGCGCCGCCACCTGCAGCTGGTCCGAGTGGGACTTGAACCTGCTGCCTGCCCTGCTCGCTCCAGGCCCCGCCGCCACCTGCAGCTGGTCCGAGTGGGACTTGAACCTGCTGCCTGCCCTGCTCGCTCCTGGCCGCGCCGCCACCTGCAGCTGGTCCGAGTGGGACTTGAACCTGCTGCCTGCCCTGCTCGCTCCAGGCCGCGCCGCCACCTGCAGCTGGTCCGAGTGGGACTTGAACCTGCTGCCTGCCCTGCTCGCACCTGGCCCCGGCGCCGGGCCGGGCCCCGCGCCTCGAGAACAAGGGAAGGGCCACGACGACCACAGTGGAGTGAGCACCGTGTGCACCTTACGCCTGCGCAATTTGAACGTGGCGCGCCAACCAGTCCGGCCCGGCAGGCGGGAGGGATCGGGTCGGAAAGGAGCGCAGGGCAGAGCGTCTGCCCTTCTCGTGATTCTAGAAAGCGACGGCCGCTCCACAACACCACAACACGATCAGCTGACTATGTGCTGCGGATGAGTGGCTATTTCAAAGAGGAGGCTGCAGATGATGACGAGACTGATATTTAATTTCGACTGCTGCCCTTTGCAAATATAAGTCCGGAGCGTAAGCGAGGTGAAAGAGTTGGAAATATGTTTTGGGAAAGAAAATCATGCCCTTTTCCAAAGCCAGAAGGTAAGATAATGCCTGCCATGTATTCAAATTTAAATAACGTTAGATTTATGATAATGTCAGCTTTATGACTATAGATTTGAAATGTGTAAATAATTATTTTGACTTCCGAACATATTCCTAATATTCATGCCTTCATAGTATTCTAGATATGCTCATTGTCATAACCTTTTGCCAAATTATAAGATGACATTACACTTTTGGCAGACAACTTTCTTAGGCACATGTTACATGTTAAGTGACATGCAACTCATTTCAATTAAGTTTATAACTTTACTTTCTCTTACATAGGCCCCTATGTTCCTGGATGTATAGATGTAATGAATGAATACTCTCCTGAAGGATGTTTCTTCAGGCTCTTCTATCCATCTTCATTAGAGAAAGTAAGTTTGTCTTATTACTCGTTCTTTACCACTCACCTTCACCTACTAGGTGGTAGTAGAACGAGTATTGTTCTCAGTGCAGTGTAACACCTAAACATGATTCCATCATCACCTCAGAACACAGAATACCTACAGACATAACACTTATACCATTTGAGACTGGAAATGCTGGTGTTGCTACCAACTATGAAGTATTTTTTGAGTTTAATAGTATTTTTTTGAGAACTCTTAACAAATTTGGCTGATTTTCATTCTAAGTCCCAGCACCACACATTATTGGTGCATCATGAAAACGTATAGTAGAGGAAGTGAGTTAATTCTGAATACAGTTTTGCCATTTTCAACAATAAATAACAAAATGTTTTATCAATAGAACTTTTTTGAGTTTCCTAGCATTTTTCAGAGTTTAGTTAATACAACTAGAAACTTGGGGAAAAATTCTAAGTCCCGCCTGCGCGTAATGTATTGTTGGCCGGTGACAATGGCCGGTCGAGAGGCGTAACGGCCAGGGTTGAGCCCAACGCGGACGTCGGGCAGAGCCCAACATCATACAAAACAGTATACACAAATTTCATAGATGCTAGCAAGACCAGCATTTCCAGTTTCAATTGGTATAAGTGTTTTGTCTATAGGTATTCTGTGTTCTGTGATAAAGATGCAATCATTTTAAGATGTTACACTGCACATCTAAACTCTTGCTATTGGAAGAGTCGTAAAGAACGAGTGCCCATTTTACCACAAAAGTAATTTTGTGTTTTCTTCTCCCTTGTTCTTTATTTGGTGGGAGAAAAGATCAGAAAATTGCCAAAGTTATACTTTCATTTCTTGTAGACTGTTGAGGAAAAATGGATCCCTTGGATTGACCATCCATTCTATGGACGAGGATTTGCCTTTATTCTGGGAGTTTATTATTTTGTACTCCGCTTGTATGTCTGGCTAGTGTCAGGTAATACCAAGAAGTCTTAATTTATTTTTCAAGTTGAATTTTTGTGAGTAGTATCTTCTTAGACATAAAATAATGTCAAAGAAATTGACTATCTACTCCCTTTTGAAATCCCGCAATATTTTTTTTATCAGGAACTCCATACATTCCAGCTGTGTGGGCAGCACCATTGTGTAATCAAAAAGAAAAATTTCCAGTAGTTGTTTTTTCTCACGGTCTTGGAGCATGCAAGTTCTTTTACTCTTGCACTTATGCTGAACTTGCATCTAGAGGATTTGTGGTTGCTGCTATTGAGCATAGAGATACCTCAGCATGTGCAACATTTTACTTTGCCTCTCCCCAAGATCATTTGCAATCAAAGCGAACATGGATTAAATACCACAAAATGGGCTTTGGTCTTGAAAACTTCCCTGCTCGAGTTAAACAGGTAAGGAACTTTTGTTCTTTTAGTCTATGTTTAACAATGAGTGATTTGCTTTTCTTTATTAAATGCATTGGTTTACTCTGAGCAGCTTAGGCAAAGAGCAGTTGAGTGCAGTCGGACATTAGATCTCCTAGAGGATGTTAATGCTGGGCAAAACATTAAAAACTTAGCCAGTGCAGAATTTCCATTAGAAGCACTCAAGGTACATTTAGCTTTTCTATTGCAGTCTATGAAGTTTTTATTCTGTTAGGGATGAAAAATTGAATAATATAGATTACTGCATGTTTTCAGGGTAAATTAAACTTTGATAAAGCTGTAATGATGGGTCACTCATTTGGAGGAGCAACCGCCTTATTGACACTCTACAAAGATCATAGATTCAAGTAAGTAAACAGAATTATTGTATCATGTCTCTTAGACACATTTTTACAATGAAGCTAAACCTCTTCAAAAAAAAAAAGAAAAAAACATTGCAATTCCCTTTTCCTACAGGTATGGAGTTATTCTAGACTCATGGATGTATACCCTGAAGGATGAGCCAGATATGCCTGGTAGCATAAAACAACCTCTAATATTCATCAACACTGAAACGTTCCATATTGAGAGCAATATTGCAACCATGCAAAAGTTTCTGGATTCGCCTCGAGATGCTGAGCGACATTTATACACAATAAGGTAATGAGATTTGGAAGTGGACACAGTGATCAGGTCCAAAATTCCTCAATTCACACACTTTGTCATGCTATTACAGAATGACAACACATGAAAATCAAACAGATGAAGTTCATATTATTGGATACTGGCTAGATTGGTTCATGAAAAAAATTGACCCAAGTCTAGCCTCAAGAATAAATCATGGTCTGATACTGCGCTTTCTGTACAAACATATTAGTAAGAAGATTCAGTATGTTTAATACTTAATCAGTTTTGCAAAGTTATAAGCCTAACCCCCAATGGTTTGTTATTTTTAGGTTTAACTCATTCATGTGATTTTGGAATTTTGGAGGAACAAGCACAATACATCACAAATGATTTCATAAGAAGAAATAAGAAGCCACGGCGATCATAGAGGGACTTATTGTAACTAAAATTGAAAATATCAGAGCAATTAGGCCTGGGTCCATAATTGTTCCTAATCCAGTTATTTTTGAATTGTTAACATTTGATTTTTTAAAGAATAAGTTGTTTTTCAAACTTGTGTTTAGTATACTTTTTTATAATCAAAGTAAAAACTGAAAGCAAGATAAACAATTTATTGACTAATTTAGCTTGATGAGATTTCAATGGAAAATTAAAATCAACATCAGATAACAGGACATCATACAACATCTACTAGCTTGAAACGGTTATGCTGTGGCTCCGCAATAACATTAATGTACTTTTTGTAAATTGGGACATCATCTGGGCGTCTTGGCAGGAGACGTTGAATCCATGTGTGATCCCAATTGGGTTGAGCTATTTCTGATGAAAAAACTACTTTTCCTGGCTTAATGGCAAAAATAGTTCCATTTTTTCCAAAGCCAGCCTGCAAACAGATGATAAATAAAATATCAGAAACAATTTATTTGACAGGAAAGGAATCTGTGGTGGATTCACAGATTAGATGCTAAAGAACTGGAATGTTGTCATACATACATTCAGGCCAGGGAAAAACCTCAGACCAAGCTGAGTTGCTAGCATAGTTCCTGCGGTAACCATTTCGCCATCCTTCTTCTTAAGACCTCTGTGCTTCTTCTTTCTCCTTCCATTACATTGCCACCTTGCTCCAGCCTGTGCTTTCTTAGCAGCAAATCGAACACCACCTGAGGACAAAGAATCCAAACTTACCCATTTATGGATACTGTCCTCAAGTTTCTGGCTTTTTGTTTATTAAGGTGGACCTCCAATGGAACACTGCACCCATCACCCATAATTCCAGGTTTTGAACTAATTGTCTCAATCTGGGTTTGCTAATGCAGTCCAGGTTGTTCGGCAATACAAAAAATATATTCTTACTCAATATAAAGATGATTGGGTGCCTCTGAGAGGGACCCATCAGTACAGATCAGGACATCCGTCTAGGAGCACCACATGATCTTCATACTGATTAAAAGTAAAATTTATTGTATTGCTGAACCACCTAGATTACATTAGCACACCCAGGTTGAGCGAATTAATTCAAAATCTGGGATGATGGGAGATGGGTGGTGTTCCACCTTAACCTAACCCCATACCGTAAAGTTCTAGCAGGTGTGATGGAAAAGTTGTTAATTTTGAAAGGTTCGATAAAAAATTCATCGTTGGAATGAAACTACAACAGAATTTCAATCTAAACTATGAACATTATGATTTTCTTATGCTAATTGCTTTCTTTTTCTGTGAAGCACATAAAGCACAACTAAAGACTAAAGGGGGAGGGGGGGGGGCTTCGTCTGCAGCGCTGAATAGGACTTATTGCTATTGGAATTGAATAAGATAATCTTCTCACGGTAAGGCTACGTCAGAATCACTATGAATGGTGTCACAAGTCAGAAGAGGCAGCAGACAGAGGGCGCCCAGAAAAGAAAAGGAAGAGGCCACAATCTTAAGTAGCAAGAAAGAAACAGCTGACAACAAGCCGACGCAATTTATGTTCGAGTCAAAGATTCTGTGTAAATATTTATCGAGAAGTGGCCATTAAATAGCCACTTTCTCTATCTGATCAGACAACCATGGAGTAGAGAAGAAAACTTTCATATGACCTGTGGCTGTAGCCTCGCTCGCAGCTGCTTGTTCGCCCATCGGTTTATTGCAGTACACAGCCCACCAGCTGCTGCAGAACGCCCTAAAAGTATGAGAAAGAGACAAGTCACTTCCTTCAACTAAAACCTGTCCAAAACACGCGTGAAACGTGCCACTGTCTTCTAGCTTATTGCGCTTGAAATTGCTGTTTTATGCACTAACGCCTATTATTGCAACATGGAGTACATCAAAGAAGAGCAGGTGGAGAACGGCACCGGTAAAATGTTCGTATCTTGATGAGAAACATGACTTAATTCATAGTTTGACATTAACCCCTCCATGGCTCAAATAGGTTAAAAGGCACTACTCTTGTGCAATAATTGCGCTTACAATTAAATCTACTTTTACTGTAGTTTCGTCTTACATGTCTTTGTTTTGTTCACTACTAATGGGAATTTGTATTTTCTTTCCTGTAGATTATGCTGTCAGTGTGGTATTGTGATAGAGCCAAACCCAGCAAATATGTGTGTTGCATGCCTTCGTACAGTGGTAGATATCACAGAAGGCATTCCTAAACAAGGCACTCTCCACTTCTGCAAAGGTTGTGAACGGTAAGGTTCATTTTTAAGTATAGCAAGCATTTGAAGGTTTTTGTTGGTTTTTACTCGTTCTTTACTCTACCACTTCTCTTTCGTAGTGTGAGGAATGAGTGTTGTGCTCAAAAACCAATAGATGATGGACATCTTTCATTATTAAAACCAGAAAACTGTATTACATTGGCATGAGTGTATAATTATTTGAAAAAGTGTGACCTCTAATCTGAACTTTTTTACTTCAATTTATAAGTAAGAGAGATGAGCAGAATGGCTGTTTTCACAGCAAAACACACATGTACATTTAAATGAATCCCATATATGTAAAAATCGAGCTTTACATCTTCAAATATTACACATGTGCTGTATTAAGAAAGATTTTTACTATTGTGTAAAGACTTTGCTTCTTGTTATTTTTGTATTCAGAAAGTATGTTTTGCTCCACAGGTATCTGCAGCCTCCTTCAGATTGGATCCATGCTGCACTAGAGTCACGAGAATTGCTTTCTCTGTGCCTCAAAAAGCTGAAGGGTCTCAGTAGGGTCAAGCTGATTGATGCCGGCTTTGTTTGGACTGAACCTCACTCTAAAAGGATTAAGGTAAAGCTTTTTACTTATAATCTTCTCCATTTATTTATTTACTTTTTTATAATAAAGAAAACTTACTTGGCAAATCTTACTGTTAACTCGTTTTTTAAGTATTTTAATTAAAAAAAAAAAATCCTAGGTGAAACTTACTGTCCATGGGGAAGTTATGGGAGGAACAGTTCTTCAACAAGTTTTTATTGTTGAGTTTACTGTTGCACATCAGATGTGTGATGATTGTCATCGTAAAGAGGCACAGGACTACTGGCATGCGATGGTAAGATTTTTGTTTAAAGTGAATAGGGATGGTAAGTTAAAGTTTTTGTTCGATTAATTGACCATCGGTTAGACAATTTATTCGATTAATCAATTCATTTGATCGAATTTCTCTTAGTAAAAATCTTGGTTTCGTTGAGTAATTTGCATCAGTTAACAGTTCTGTTTGATTAATCAATTAATCTTTGATCGAACTTTCCATCCCTAAAAGTGATGATACAACATATAAATACATTGCCACATTCTGTATTTTGTTCTAAAGTGCCCAATTCATCTTATGACAGGTTCAAGTCAGGCAAAAAGCAGAGAATAAGAAAACCTTTCATTATCTGGAACAGCTTATTTTGAAGCACAAAGCTCATGAAAATACTTTAGGTATCAAACCTATCGCAGGTAAGAAGTTTTCAATTGTCTACAATACATAGTTTGGATGTTTCTTATGCCGAGTTTTATTATTCAAAATTTTACAATAATTTGTGGTTTGCAGAGGGCTTAGACTTCTATTACCATACTGAAGCACATGCCCGAAAAATGGTAGACTTTTTGACTACTGTATTGCCAACTCGTTATCAACACTCTAAAAAGTTGATATCTCATGATATTCACAGCAATACTTATAACTATAAATTCAGTTACAGTGTTGAAATAGTTCCCCTCTCAAAAGATAGCTTGGTTTGTCTTCCAAAAAATTTGACTCACCAGCTTGGTAGCATAAGCCCTCTTGTCTTAGTTCACCGTGTCACTAACACTCTGCATTTCATTGACCCAGCTACTGCTCAAAGTAAGTCTGTTTACGTTGTGTCATATTTCAAAATTCAAATCTGAAGTGATTTAAACATTGTGTCCATCTTAAATCTTGATATTTCAGTGGCAGAAATGAATGCAAATACATTTTGGCGCTATCCCTTCAAAACTATTTGCAATCCAAAGCAACTAAGTGAGTATGTGGTTATGGAAATGGAAATAATTTTGGCTAAGGACAGGAAAACATTCCCTGGGCAAGGAGCTATTTCCACAAAGGTAATCTATAATAATCTTTATTGTCAAATACTTTTGTTTCAATGTAAGATAAGAAATATTTCTTTGAATTGCTTAGCATGTTATGGCTGATGTCTGGCTTGTTAAAACTTCTGAGCTTGGTATTAACGAAGATCTAATACATACAAGAACTCATCTTGGTCACTTGCTGAAGCCTGGCGACTCTGTGATGGCGTAAGTACAAATATATTCAAAATATTTTGTTATTTTCTTGTGTGTTTTTATTTTTTAACTCTTTTTATGTTACTACATTTTCAGTTATTGCCTTGCTGATAGCAATGCGAATGATGCAAATTTTGATAAATTGGACCGTGATAAAATTCCAGATGTAGTCATAGTCAAAAAGCACTATGGAGATCGTTCTGGGAAGAGGAGGCGCTGGAAGCTGAAGCATTTGACTGATGAGGGCATGCTTGTGGAAAATAACAAGTAAGAACATTTTACTATTTTGAACTGTGTTGGAAATTATCTTTTAAATCTGCTTATTCTACACATTTTATTTTGTCTTAGGGACTACAATGAGTTCCTGGACGATCTTGAGGAAGATCCAGAACTGCGCCAGAATGTTAATATTTTCAAAGACCCTAAGAATAGCAATATCCCAATTGATGCTGATGAAGTGGATCCAAATGCACCCCACATTACCTTGGAAGAAATGTTGGATGACCTGCAAATTGAGGATGATCCCATGGAAGGTGATGGAGGTGGACAAGTGGATGAATGTTAAATTAGCTCTCACAACTTTTCAACATGTATTGCATTGTAATGGTGATCAAGTAAATATCAAAAACAAACACAATTTGTCAAAATTAAGTTTAAAATTCTTTTCAAAATTGGTTGGTAGGCTGCTGCAACTGCTAAAGTTAAGAGAGCCCCTGCACAACACCCATCACTTTGGAGCAAAATTTATTTTCGGCCCAAAATCGTTAAAATGCAAAGGCTATAGCCTTTGCGTTTTTGCGATTTTCAGCCGAAAATAAATTGTCTCCGATTTCGACCAAACTCACAGGACACCCTCGGGGGTTGGTCTAGGGGAAGTTAAGAGTGCCCCTGCACAACCCCCGTCACTTTGGAGCAAAATTTATTTTCGGCCCTAAATCGTAAAAATGCAAAGGCTATAGCCTTTGCGTTTTTGCGATTTTCAGCCGAAAATAAATTGTCTCCGACTTCGACCAAACTCGCAGGACACCCTCGGGGGTTGGTCTAGGGGAAGTTAAGAGTGCCCAGAAGGCACTTATCCGCACAACAAGTGCGAATAATGTGAAATTTCCTATTCGCCCTTGTCGGGCCAATATCCACAACGAACCCGGTTTTGTCTGCGAGGGAATGCAGTATTCCTAATAGCGCGCAATGTGTTCGGGCGAGGTGGCTTAGGGGCCTATTTTCTCACTAACGAAGTCCGGTATAGGACTCTGAGGACTTGCTATGTGTTTTTTGGTGTCAGAAGGAGGTAACCTGTGAGTTTGGTCGAAATCCGAGACAATTTATTTTCGACCGAAAATCGCAAAAAACGCAAAGGCTATAGCCTTTGCATTTTTATGATTTTCGGCCGAAAATTAATATGCTCCGAAATGACGGGGGTTGTGGAGGGGGACTCTATCGTACCCCTAGACCAACCCCTGAGGGTCAGTTCACTTTCACGTGAGCGCTTACGCTGGCTTAACTTTACTCGCCTGGGTGGCTGGCGCCGATCAGGGAGCGTATAGGGAAAGGCAAGGTGGTTGAACGTGCCGCGCCGCTGTCCAGGTCCAGCCCGAAGATCGATCCTCGCTACAGGAGCGCCCTCTGCTGGGTGTATCGAGGCTGATCGAGGAGACAAACCAAACACGTCAGGCTGGTCTGTAACTTTGTATTGTTTTGTCAGCGTGAAAGGATGATCCTACCTGGATGTTCCTCATTTTCTTGAGATCTTAGAACTACTGGACAGTTTTGGGTGTGTAATTCTTTAACGGAATTGATATGAGCGAAATTTTATAATTTGTTTAGAACGGTAGATGGTGACAAGCAGTGGCGTAGCCTAGTGCAAAGCTAAAACAAAGCGACATAACCTGATCGCGAAACCCTCTTTTATTTAAAAGGTTTTTCGAGCTTTTATCGAATACATTTCCGTGAATTGCACGCATATTGTATGATTAAAATTAATTTAAAATATACCTCTTCCAATGTAAACGAAATTTTTCCATGCAGCTTGCTGCTTTGTTGTGTACAATTTATGTTTGCAGCTTGATTTACTTTTTCTCTTTTGGTTTCTTTGTATAAAATATCTTTCAATACCGTGTGTCGTAATTTTTGATGTAAAGATTCTATGATCCACTTTGTCCTGCTTGCTAGTTTTTTTGCGCACTTCTGTGAGAGAAGAATATGGTTACGGAACCTGCAAAGTTTTCACTTTTCTTTTATTTTGTTTCTCTTTCAGATCCTTCAGAAAGAGTATTTGAGGGAAAATCCACTTGCTACTCGAGCTCCCAAGTTAGTGTCTCACCTCCACCAGGATGTGAATCTCGATGAATCCCTACCTTCTCTGGTAAGTTTACATTAGTGTAGATAGCGTAAAATAATTTCATTAGTCTACTGTGTTTTCTTCCATTCACACATGTCTTTATATATTTGTTGCTCTTGATTTTACAGTGTGAATCCAAACGGGAAACCCAAATGCTTCTTCAATGGCGAAGTGGGGTGTTTATCTCCTCCTCCTGTTTGCAGTGTCTGCTGTGATCATGCTGTTGATTTGAAGGTGAGCAATGTTCAGAGCTTGCGCATTGATTTTGGAAATAGATTTGAGAAGCAGGACAAGACAAGTATTTTGATTTGCACCCACCCTAAAGTAATATTTTGAGGCATCTTTGTTTGTAATTGCACTGGTAAAACAAATGTTTAGTTCTATACACCACTTGATGCATAGCTCCTAATGTATAATACTTAAACACTATGTCATGCACAGTTCTAACTAAACATTAGTTGGTGTATAGTTCTTAAACATTTAGCAAGTGTATAGTTGACTAAAAACTTGGGATGTCGTCGCATCCCTATGCTTTGACATGGAAAGTCTCGTCCAAATGCATACTTCTAAACATCACGAAACGTTTAACATCTAAACATGTACGAAGTGCATAGTTGTTAAATATGTAGTGATGTATAGTTGACACTATACACCATTTGATGTATAGAAGTGGAACTTCTATACACCATGATGTATAAAACTTAAACATTTGTTTTACCAGTGTGGCTATTCCCTTAGCAAAGAGTAAAATGTCTAAGCTTGCTGCTGATCCTCTGGTAACTGGAGCAAAGTTATAATTGGGACAATAACTGCTTTTTTTTTTCATTAAGAAGGGTGCATTTATTTTTCTGTACTTTTGCCTTTGGCTTTTCTGACAACTTCATCCTGATCTGTCTTTGACTTTGTCCTTTTGGTTAGGATTTTTTGAGCTGCTTGTGATCCCCACAGCACCTGGTATGCATTTCTCAGTTCACTTAACTTCATTATATATTTTGTTTAAATGCTAGTTCCCCTATAGGATAAAAGTTAACTTGGATGTCAATTTGCTAATGGCATGGATTTTGATTTCAAATTGAAATGCCATAGCAAGGTCCCCTGTGAGTTTGGTCGAAATCGGAGGCAATTGTTTTTCGACCGAAAATCGCAAAAACGCCAAGGCTATAGCCTTTGCATTTTTAAGATTTTTGGCCGAAAATTAATATTCTCCGAAATGACGGGGGTTGTGCTGGGGGACTCTAACGTACCCCTAGACCAACCCCTGAGGGTCAGTTCGTCCGAAAACCCGGTTTGTCTGCGAGGAAATGCAGTTTTCCTGATAGCGCGCAATGTGTTCGGGCGAGGTGGCTTAGGGGCCTATTTTATCACTAACGAAGTCCGGTATAGGACTCCTAGGACTTGCTTTGTGTTTTTTGGTCCCAGGAGAAGGTCCCCTGTGAGTTTGGTCGAAATCGGAGGCAATTGTTTTTCGACCGAAAATCGCAAAAACGCCAAGGCTATAGCCTTTGCATTTTTACGATTTTTGGCCGAAAATTAATATTCTCCGAAATGACGGGGGTTGTGCTGGGGGACTCTAACGTACCCCTAGACCAACTCCTGTGGGTCAGTTCGTCCGAAAACCCGGTTTGTCTGCGAGGAAATGCAGTTTTCCTGATAGCGCGCAATGTGTTCGGGCGAGGTGGCTTAGGGGCCTATTTTATCACTAACGAAGTCCGGTATAGGACTCCTAGGACTTGCTTTGTGTTTTTTGGTCCCAGAAGAAGGTCCCCTGTGAGTTTGGTCGAAATCGGAGACGATTGTTTTACGCCCGAAAATCGCAAAAACGCCAAGGCTATAGCCTTCGCATTTTTACGATTTTCGGCCGAAAATTAATATTCTCCGAAATGACGGGGGTTGTGCTGGGGGACTCTAACGTACCCCTAGACCAACCCCTGAGGGTCAGTTCGTCCGAAAACCCGGTTTGTCTGCGAGGAAATGCAGTTTTCCTGATAGCGCGCAATGTGTTCGGGCGAGGTGGCTTAGGGGCCTATTTTATCACTAACGAAGTCCGGTATAGGACTCCTTGGCCTTGCTTTGTGTTTTTTGGTCCTAGAAGAAGGTCCCCTGTCAGTTTGGTCAGAATCGGAGACGATTGTTTTTCGACCGAAAATCGCAAACACGCCAAGGCTATAGCCTTTGCATTTTTACGATTTTCGGCCGAAAATAAATATTCTCCGAAATGACGGGGATTGTGCTGGGGGACTCTAACGTACCCCTAGACCAACCCCTGAGGGTCAGTTCGTCCGAAAACCCGGTTTGTCTGCGAGGAAATGCAGTTTTCCTGATAGCGCGCAATGTGTTCGGGCGAGGTGGCTTAGGGGCCTATTTTATCACTAACGAAGTCCGGTATAGGACTCCTAGGACTTGCTTTGTGTTTTTTGGTCCCAGAAGAAGGTCCCCTGTGAGTTTGGTCGAAATCGGAGACGATTGTTTTTTGACCGAAAATCGCAAAAACGCCAAGGCTATAGCCTTTGCATTTTTACGATTTCCGGCCGAAAATTAAAAATCTCCGAAATGACGGGGGGTTGTGCTGGGGGACTCTAACGTACCCCTAGACCAACCCCCAAGGGTCAGTTCGTCCGAAAACCCGGTTTGTCTGCGAGGAAATGCAGTTTTCCTGATAGCGCGCAATGTGTTCGGGCGAGGTGGCTTAGGGGCCTATTTTATCACTAACGAAGTCCGGTATAGGATTCCTAGGACTTGCTTTGTGTTTTTTGGTCCCAGAAGAAGGTCCCCTGTGAGTTTGGTCGAAATCGGAGACGATTGTTTTTTGACCGAAAATCGCAAAAACGCCAAGGCTATAGCCTTTGCATTTTTACGATTTTCGGCCGAAAATTAAAAATCTCCGAAATGACGGGGGGTTGTGCTGGGGGACTCTAACGTTCCCCTAGACCAACCTGTGAGGGTCAGTTCGTCCGAAAACCCGGTTTGTCTGCGAGGAAATGCAGTTTTCCTGATAGCGCGCAATGTGTTCGGGCGAGGTGGCTTAGGGGCCTATTTTATCACTAACGAAGTCCGGTATAGGACTCCTAGGACTTGCTTTGTGTTTTTTGGTACCAGAAGAATGTCCCCTGTGAGTTTGGTCGAAATCGGAGGCAATTGTTTTTCGACCGAAAATCGCAAAAACGCCAAGGCTATAGCCTTTGCATTTTTACGATTTTCGGCCGAAAATTAATATTCTCCGAAATGACGGGGGTTGTGCTGGGGGACTCTAACGTACCCCTAGACCAACCCCTGAGGGTCAGTTCGTCCGAAAACCCGGTTTGTCTGCGAGGAAATGCAGTTTTCCTGATAGCACGCAATGTGTTCGGGCGAGGTGGCTTAGGGGCCTATTTCATCACCAAAGAAGTCCGGTATAGGACTCCTAGAACTTGCTTTGTGTTTTTTGGTCCCAGGAGAAGGTCCCCTGTGAGTTTGGTCGAAATCGGAGGCAATTGATTTTCGGCCGAAAATTAATATTCTCCGAAATGACGGGGGTTGTGCTGGGGGACTCTAACGTACCCCTAGACCAACCCCTGAGGGTCAGTTCGTCCGAAAACCCGGTTTGTCTGCGAGGAAATGCAGTTTTCCTGATAGCGCACAATGTGTTCGGGCGAGGTGGCTTAGGGGCCTATTTTATCACTAACGAAGTCCGGTATAGGACTCCTAGGACTTGCTTTGTGTTTTTTGGTCCTAGAAGAAGGTCCCCTCTGAGTTTGGTCGAAATCGGAGAAGTTTGTTTTTCGACCGAAAATCGCAAAAACGCCAAGGCTATAGCCTTTGCATTTTTACGATTTTCGGCCGAAAATAAATATTCTCCGAAATGACGGGGGTTGTGCTGGGGGACTCTAACGTACCCCTAGACCAACCCGTGAGAGTCAGTTCGTCCGAAAACCCGGTTTGTCTGCGAGGAAATGCAGTTTTCCTGATAGCGCGCAATGTGTTCGGGCGAGGTGGCTTAGGGGCCTATTTTATCACTAACGAAGTCCGGTATAGGACTCCTTGGCCTTGCTTTGTGTTTTTTGGTCCCAGAAGAAGGTCACCTGTGAGTTTGGTCGAAATCGGAGGCAATTGTTTTTCGACCGAAAATCGCAAAAACGCCAAGGCTATAGCCTTTGCATTTTTACGATTTTCGGCCGAAAATAAATATTTTCCGAAATGACGGGGGTTGTGCTGGGGGACTCTAACGTACCCCTAGACCAACCCGTGAGAGTCAGTTCGTCCGAAAACCCGGTTTGTCTGCGAGGAAATGCAGTTTTCCTGATAGCGCGCAATGTGTTCGGGCGAGGTGGCTTAGGGGCCTATTTTATCACTAACGAAGTCCGGTATAGGACTCCTTGGCCTTGCTTTGTGTTTTTTGGTCCCAGAAGAAGGTCACCTGTGAGTTTGGTCGAAATCGGAGGCAATTGTTTTTCGACCGAAAATCGCAAAAACGCCAAGGCTATAGCCTTTGCATTTTTACGATTTTCGGCCGAAAATAAATATTTTCCGAAATGACGGGGGTTGTGCTGGGGGACTCTAACGTACCCCTAGACCAACCCGTGAGAGTCAGTTCGTCCGAAAACCCGGTTTGTCTGCGAGGAAATGCAGTTTTCCTGATAGCGCGCAATGTGTTCGGGCGAGGTGGCTTAGGGGCCTATTTTATCACTAACGAAGTCCGGTATAGGACTCCTTGGCCTTGCTTTGTGTTTTTTGGTCCCAGAAGAAGGTCACCTGTGAGTTTGGTCGAAATCGGAGGCAATTGTTTTTCGACCGAAAATCGCAAAAACGCCAAGGCTATAGCCTTTGCATTTTTACGATTTTCGGCCGAAAATTAATATTCTCCGAAATGACGGGGGTTGTGCTGGGGGACTCTAACGTACCCCTAGACCAACCCCTGAGGGTCAGTTCGTCCAAAAACCCGATTTGTCTGCGAGGAAATGCAGTTTTCCTGATAGCGTTTGCTTTGTGTTTTTTGGTCCCAGGAGAAGGTCCCCTGTGAGTTTGGTCGAAATCGGAGGCAATTGTTTTTCGACCGAAAATCGCAAAAACGCCAAGGCTATAGCCTTCGCATTTTTACGATTTTCGGCCGAAAATTAATATTCTCCGAAATGACGGGGGTTGTGCTGGGGGACTCTAACGTACCCCTAGACCAACCCCTGAGGGTCAGTTCGTCCAAAAACCCGATTTGTCTGCGAGGAAATGCAGTTTTCCTGATAGCGCACAATGTGTTCGGGCGAGGTGGCTTAGGGGCCTATTTTATCACTAACGAAGTCCGTATAGGACTCCTAGAACTTGCTTTGTGTTTTTTGGTCCCAGGAGAAGGTCCCCTGTGAGTTTGGTCGAAATCGGAGACGATTGTTTTTCGACCGAAAATCGCAAAAACGCCAAGGCTATAGCCTTTGCATTTTTACGATTTTCGGCCGAAAATAAATATTCTCCGAAATGACGGGGGATGTGCTGGGGGACTCTAACGTACCCCTAGACCAACCTGTGAGGGTCAGTTTGTCCGAAAACCCGGTTTGTCTGCGAGGAAATGCAGTTTTCCTGATAGCGCGCAATGTGTGCGGGCGAGGTGGCTTAGGGGCCTATTTTATCACTAACGAAGTCCGGTATAGGACTCCTAGGATTTGCTTTGTGTTTTTTGGTCCCAGAAGAATGTCCCCTGTGAGTTTGGTCGAAATCGGAGACGATTGTTTTTCGACCGAAAATCGCAAAAACGCCAAGGCTATAGCCTTTGCATTTTTACGATTTTCGGCCGAAAATTAATAATCTCCGAAATGACGGGGGGTTGTGCTGGGGGACTCTAACGTTCCCCTAGACCAACCCCCAAGGGTCAGTTCGTCCGAAAACCCGGTTTGTCTGCGAGGAAATGCAGTTTTCCTGATAGCGCGCAATGTGTTCGGGCGAGGTGGCTTAGGGGCCTATTTTATCACTAACGAAGTCCGGTATAGACTCTAGGACTTGCTTTGTGTTTTTGGTCCCAGGAGAAGGTCCCCTGTGAGTTTGGTCGAAATCGGAGGCAATTGTTTTGACCTGAAAATCGCAAAACGCCAAGGCTATAGCCTTTGCATTTTTACGATTTTCGGCCGAAAATTAATATTCTCCGAAATGACGGGGTTGTGCTGGGGACTCTAACGTACCCCTAGACCAACCCCTGAGGGTCAGTTCGTCCGAAAACCCGGTTTGTCTGCGAGGAAATGCAGTTTTCCTGATAGCGCGCAATGTGTTCGGGCGAGGTGGCTTAGGGGCCTATTTTATCACTAACGAAGTCCGGTATAGGACTCCTAGGACTTGCTTTGTGTTCTTTGGTCCTAGAAGAAGGTCCCCTGTGAGTTTGGTCGAAATCGGAGAAGATTGTTTTTTGACCGAAAATCGCAAAAACGCCAAGGCTATAGCCTTTGCATTTTTACGATTTTCGGCCGAAAATTAATAATCTCCGAAATGACGGGGGGTTGTGCTGGGGGACTCTAACGTACCCCTAGACCAACCCCCAAGGGTCAGTTCGTCCGAAAACCCGGTTTGTCTGCGAGGAAATGCAGTTTTCCTGATAGCGCGCAATGTGTTCGGGCGAGGTGGCTTAGAGGCCTATTTTATCACTAACGAAGTCCGGTATAGGACTCCTAGGACTTGCTTTGTGTTTTTTGGTCCCAGAAGAAGGTCCCCTGTGAGTTTGGTCGAAATCGGAGACGATTGTTTTTCGACCGAAAATCGCAAAAACGCCAAGGCTATAGCCTTTGCATTTTTACGATTTTCGGCCGAAAATTAATATTCTCCGAAATGACGGGGGTTGTGCTGGGGGACTCTAACGTACCCCTAGACCAACCCCCAAGGGTCAGTTCGTCCGAAAACCCGGTTTGTCTGCGAGGAAATGCAGTTTTCCTGATAGCGCGCAATGTGGTCGGGGGAGGTGGCTTAGGGGCCTATTTTATCACTAACGAAGTCCGGTATAGGACTCCTTGGCCTTGCTTTGTGTTTTTTGGTCCCAGAAGAAGGTCACCTGTGAGTTTGGTCGAAATCGGAGGCAATTGTTTTTCGACCGAAAATCGCAAAAACGCCAAGGCTATAGCCTTTGCATTTTTACGATTTTCGGCCGAAAATTAATATTTTCCGAAATGACGGGGTTGTGTTGGGGGACTCTCACGTACCCCTAGACCAACCCCCGAGGGTCAGTTCGTCCGAAAACCCGGTTTGTCTGCGAGGAAATGCAGTTTTCCTGATAGCGCGCAATGTGTTCGGGCGAGGTGGCTTAGGGGCCTATTTCATCACCAAAGAAGTCCGGTATAGGACTCCTAGAACTTGCTTTGTGTTTTTTGGTCCCAGGAGAAGGTCCCCTGTCAGTTTGGTCGGAATCGGAGACGATTGTTTTGATCGAAAATCGCAAAAACGCCAAGGCTATAGCCTTTGCATTTTTACGATTTTCGGCCGAAAATTAATATTCTCCGAAATGACGGGGGTTGTGCTGGGGGACTCTTACGTACCCCTAGACCAACCCCTGAGGGTCAGTTCGTCCGAAAACCCGGTTTGTCTGCGAGGAAATGCAGTTTTCCTGATAGCGCGCAATGTGTTCGGGCGAGGTGGCTTAGGGGCCTATTTTATCACTAACGAAGTCCGGTTTAGGACTCCTAGGACTTGCTTTGTGTTTTTTGGTCCCAGAAGAAGGTCCCCTGTGAGTTTGGTCGAAATCGGAGACAATTGTTTTTCGACCGAAAATCGCAAAAACGCCAAGGCTATAGCCTTTGCATTTTTACGATTTTCGGCCGAAAATTAATATTCTCCGAAATGACGGGGGTTGTGCTGGGGGACTCTCACGTACCCCTAGACCAACCCCTGAGGGTCAGTTCGTCCGAAAACCCGGTTTGTCTGCGAGGAAATGCAGTTTCCCTAATAGCGCGCAATGTGTTCGGCCGAGGTGGCTTAGGGGCCTATTTTCTCACTAACGAAGTCCGGTATAGGACTCCTAGGACCTGCTTTGTGTTTTTTGGTCCCAGAAGGAGGTCCCCTGTGAGTTTGGTCGAAATCGGAGACAATTGTTTTTCGACCGAAAATCGCCAAAACGGCAAGGCTATAGCCTTTGCATTTTTACGATTTTGGGCCGAAAATGAATATTCTCCGAAATGACGGGGGTTGTGCTGGGGGACTCTAACGTGTCTATTAGTCCCAGAAGAGTGACCCCTCAGGGTTTGGTCCGAAAACCCGGTTTGTCTGCGAGGAAATGCAGTTTTCCTGAGAGCGCGCAATGTGTTCGGGCGAGGTGGCTTAGGGGCCTATTTTCTCACTAACGAAGTCCGGTATAGGACTCCTTGGACTTGCTTTGTGTTTTTTGGTCCCAGAAGAAGGTCCCCTGTGAGTTTGGTCGAAATCGGAGACAATTGTTTTTCGACCGAAAATCGCAAAAACGCCAAGGCTATAGCCTTTGCATTTTTACGATTTTCGGCCGAAAATTAATATTCTCCGAAATGACGGGGGTTGTGCTGGGGGACTCTAACGTACCCCTAGACCAACCCCTGAGGGTCAGTTCGTCCGAAAACCCGGTTTGTCTGCGAGGAAATGCAGTTTTCCTGATAGCGCGCAATGTGTTCGGGCGAGGTGGCTTAAGGCCCATTTTAACACTAACGAAGTCCGGTATAGGACTCCTAGGACTTGCTTTGTGTTTTTTGGTCCCAGAAGAAGGTCCCCTGTGAGTTTGGTCGAAATCGGAGGATAATTGTTTTCGACCGAAAATCGCAAAAACGCCAAGGCTATAGCTTTTGCATTTTTACGATTTTCGGCCGAAAATTAATATTCTCCGAAATGACGGGGGTTGTGCTGGGGAACTCTAACGTACCCCTAGACCAACCCCTGAGGGTCAGTTCGTCCGAAAACCCGGTTTGTCTGCGAGGAAATGCAGTTTTCCTGATAGCGCGCAATGTGTTCGGGCGAGGTGGCTTAGGGGCCTATTTTATCACTAACGAAGTTCGGTATAGGACTCCTAGGACTTGCTTTGTGTTTTTGGTCCCAGAAGAAGGTCCCCTGTGAGTTTGGTCGAAATCGGAGACGATTGTTTTCGACCGAAAATCGCAAAAACGCCAAGGCTATAGCCTTTGCATTTTTACGATTTTCGGCCGAAAATTAATATTCTCCGAAATGACGGGGTTGTGCTGGGGACTCGAACGTACCCCTAGACCAACCCCTGAGGGTCAGTTCGTCCGAAAACCCGGTTTGTCTGCGAGGAAATGCAGTTTTCCTGATAGCGCGCAATGTGTTCGGGCGAGGTGGCTTAGGGGCCTATTTTATCACTAACGAAGTCCGATATAGGACTCCTAGGACTTGCTTTGTGATTTTTGGTCCCAGAAGAATGTCCCCTGTAAGTTTGGTCGAAATCGGAGACGATTGTTTTTCGACCGAAAATCGCAAAAACGCCAAGGCTATAGCCTTTGCATTTTTACGATTTTCGGCCGAAAATAAATATTCTCCGAAATGACGGGGATTGTGCTGGGGACTCCACCGTACCCCTAGACCAACCCCTGAGGGTCAGTTCGTCCGAAAACCCGGTTTGTCTGCGAGGAAATGCAGTTTTCCTGATAGCGCGCAATGTGTTCGGGCGAGGTGGCTTAGGGGCCTATTTTATCACTAACGAAGTACTGTATAGGACTCCTAGGACTTGCTTTGTGTTTTTTGGTCCCAGAAGAAGGTCCCCTGTGAGTTTGGTCGAAATCGGAGACGATTGACCGAAAATCGCAAAAACGCCAAGGCTATAGCCTTTGCATTTTTACGATTTTCGGCCGAAAATTAATATTCTCCGAAATGACGGGGGTTGTGCTGGGGGACTCTAACGTACCCCTAGACCAACCCCTGAGGGTCAGTTCGTCCGAAAACCCGCTTTGTCTGCGAGGAATTGCAGTTTTCCTGATAGCGCGCAATGTGTTCGGGCGAGGTGGCTTAGGGGCCTATTTTATCACCAACGAAGTCCGGCATAGGACTCTTAGGACTTGCTTTGTGTTTTTAGGTCCCAGAAGAAGGTCCCCTGTGAGTTTTGTCGAAATCGGAGACGATTGTTTTTCGACCGAAAATCGCAAAAACGCCAAGGCTATAGCCTTTGCATTTTTACGATTTTCGGCCGAAAATTAATATTCTCCGAAATGACGGGGGTTGTGCTTGGGGACTCTAACGTACCCCTAGACCAACCCCTGAGGGTCAGTTCGTCCGAAAACCCGGTTTGTCTGCGAGGAAATGCAGTTTTCCTGATAGCGCGCAATGTGTTCGGGCGAGGTGGCTTAGGGCCTATTTTATCACTAACGAAGTCCGGTATAGGACTCCTAGGACTTGCTTTGTGTTTTGGTCCTAGAAGAAGGTCCCCTGTGAGTTTGGTCGAAATCGGAGGCAATTGTTTTTCGACCGAAAATCGCAAAAACGCCAAGGCTATAGCCTTTGCATTTTTACGATTTTCGGCCGAAAATAAATTTTGCTCCAAAGTGACGGGGGTTGTGCCTCGGCATTTTAAACTTCCCCTAGACCAACCCGTGAGGGTCAGTTCGTCCGAAAACCCGGTTTGTCTGCGAGGAAATGCAGTTTTCCTGATAGCGCGCAATGTGTTCGGGCGAGGTGGCCTATTTTATCACTAATCAAGTCCGGTATAGGACTCCTAGGACTTGCTTTGTGTTTTTTGGTCCCAGAAGAATGTCCCCTGTGAGTTTGGTCGAAATCGGAGGCGATTGTTTTTCGACCGAAAATCGCAAAAACGCCAAGGCTATAGCCTTTGCATTTTTACGATTTTCGGCCGAAAATTAATATTCTCCGAAATGACGGGGTTGTGCTGGGGACTCTAACGTACCCCTAGACCAACCCCTGAGGGTCAGTTCGTCCGAAAACCCGGTTTGTCTGCGAGGAAATGCAGTTTTCCTGATAGCGCGCAATGTGTTCGGGCGAGGTGGCTTAGGGGCCTATTTTATCACTAACGAAGTCCGGTATAGGACTCCTAGGACTTGCTTTGTGTTTTTGGTCCCAGAAGAAGGTCCCCTGTGAGTTTGGTCGAAATCGGAGCAATTGTTTTGACCGAAAATCGCAAAACGCCAAGGCTATAGCCTTTGCATTTTTACGATTTTCGGCCGAAAATTAATATTCTCCGAAATGACGGGGTTGTGCTGGGGACTCTAACGTACCCCTAGACCAACCCCTGAGGGTCAGTTCGTCCGAAAACCCGGTTTGTCTGCGAGGAAATGCAGTTTTCCTGATAGCGCGCAATGTGTTCGGGCGAGGTGGCTTAGGGCCTATTTTATCACTAACGAAGTCCGGTATAGGACTCCTAGGACTTGCTTTGTGTTTTTGGTCCCAGAAGAAGGTCCCCTGTGAGTTTGGTCGAAATCGGAGACGATTGTTTGACCGAAAATCGCAAAAACGCCAAGGCTATAGCCTTTGCATTTTTACGATTTTCGGCCGAAAATTAATATTCTCCGAAATGACGGGGGTTGTGCTGGGGGACTCTAACGTACCCCTAGACCAACCCCTGAGGGTCAGTTCGTCCGAAAACCCGGTTTGTCTGCGAGGAAATGCAGTTTTCCTGATAGCGCGCAATGTGTTCGGGCGAGGTGGCTTAGGGGCCTATTTT
The DNA here is from genome assembly GCA_033675135.1 of Frankliniella intonsa. Taxonomy (NCBI): domain Eukaryota; kingdom Metazoa; phylum Arthropoda; class Insecta; order Thysanoptera; family Thripidae; genus Frankliniella; species Frankliniella intonsa. Next base: position 213,875 of record CM066247.1, on the reverse strand, counting down.
ATCACTAACGAAGTCCGGTATAGGACTCCTAGGACTTGCTTTGTGTTTTTTGGTCCCAGAAGAAGGTCCCCTGTGAGTTTGGTCGAAATCGGAGACGATTGTTTTTCGACCGAAAATCGCAAAAACGCCAAGGCTATAGCCTTTGCATTTTTACGATTTTCGGCCGAAAATTAATAATCTCCGAAATGACGGGGGGTTGTGCTGGGGGACTCTAACGTACCCCTAGACCAACCCCTGAGGGTCAGTTCGTCCGAAAACCCGGTTTGTCTGCGAGGAAATGCAGTTTTCCTGATAGCGCGCAATGTGTTCGGGCGAGGTGGCTTAGGGGCCTATTTTATCACTAACGAAGTCCGGTATAGGACTCCTAGGACTTGCTTTGTGTTTTTGGTCCCAGAAGAAGGTCCCCTGTGGGTTTGGACGAAACCGGAGACGATTGTTTCTCGGCCGAAAATCGCAAATCCGCCAAGGCTATAGCCTTTGCATTTTTACGATTTTCGGCCGAAAATTAATATTCTCCGAAATGACGGGGGTTGTGCTGGGGGACTCTAACGTACCCCTAGACCAACCCCAAGGGTCAGTTCGTCCGAAAACCCGGTTTGTCTGCGAGGAAATGCAGTTTTCCTGATAGCGCGCAATGTGTTCGGGCGAGGTGGCTTAGGGGCCTATTTTATCACTAACGAAGTCCGGTATAGGACTCCTAGGACTTGCTTTGTGGTTTTTGGTTTCAGAAGAAGGTCCCCTGTGAGTTTGGTCGAAATCGGAGACCGATTGTTTCGACCGAAAATCGCAAAACGCCAAGGCTATAGCCTTGCATTTTTACGATTTTCGGCCGAAAATTAATATTCTCCGAAATGACGGGGGTTGTGCTGGGGGACTCTAACGTACCCCTAGACCAACCCCTGAGGGTCAGTTCGTCCGAAAACCCGGTTTGTCTGCGAGGAAATGCAGTTTTCCTGATAGCGCGCAATGTGTTCGGGCGAGGTGGCTTAGGGGCCTATTTTATCACTAACGAAGTCCGGTATAGGACTCCTAGGACTTGCTTTGTGTTTTTTGGTCCCAGAAGAAGGTCCCCTGTGAGTTTGGTCGAAATCGGAGACGATTGTTTTCGACCGAAAATCGCAAAAACGCCAAGGCTATAGCCTTTGCATTTTTACGATTTTCGGCCGAAAATTAATATTCTCCGAAATGACGGGGGTTGTGCTGGGGGACTCTAACGTACCCCTAGACCAACCCCTGAGGGTCAGTTCGTCCGAAAACCCGGTTTGTCTGCGAGGAAATGCAGTTTTCCTGATAGCGCGCAATGTGTTCGGGCGAGGTGGCTTAGGGGCCTATTTTATCACTAACGAAGTCCGGTATAGGACTCCTAGGACTTGCTTTGTGTTTTTTGGTCCCAGAAGAAGGTCCCCTGTGAGTTTGGTCGAAATCGGAGACGATTGTTTTTTGACCGAAAATCGCAAAAACGCCAAGGCTATAGCCTTTGCATTTTTACGATTTTCGGCCGAAAATTAATATTCTCCGAAATGACGGGGGTTGTGCTGGGGGACTCTAACGTACCCCTAGACCAACCCCTGAGGGTCAGTTCGTCCGAAAACCCGGTTTGTCTGCGAGGAAATGCAGTTTTCCTGATAGCGCGCAATGTGTTCGGGCGAGGTGGCTTAGGGGCCTATTTTATCACTAACGAAGTCCGGTATAGGACTCCTAGGACTTGCTTTGTGTTTTTGGTCCCAGAAGAAGGTCCCCTGTGAGTTTGGTCGAAATCGGAGACGATTGTTTTTCGACCGAAAATCGCAAAAACGCCAAGGCTATAGCCTTTGCATTTTTACGATTTTCGGCCGAAAATTAATATTCTCCGAAATGACGGGGGTTGTGCTGGGGGACTCTAACGTACCCCTAGACCAACCCCTGAGGGTCAGTTCGTCCGAAAACCCGGTTTGTCTGCGAGGAAATGCAGTTTTCCTGATAGCGCGCAATGTGTTCGGGCGAGGTGGCTTAGGGGCCTATTTTATCACTAACGAAGTCCGGTATAGGACTCCTAGGACTTGCTTTGTGTTTTTTGGTCCCAGAAGAAGGTCCCCTGTGAGTTTGGTCGAAATCGGAGACGATTGTTTTCGACCGAAAATCGCAAAAACGCCAAGGCTATAGCCTTTGCATTTTTACGATTTTCGGCCGAAAATTAATATTCTCCGAAATGACGGGGGTTGTGCTGGGGGACTCTCACGTACCCCTAGACCAACCCCTGAGGGTCAGTTCGTCCGAAAACCCGGTTTGTCTGCGAGGAAATGCAGTTTTCCTGATAGCGCGCTGTGTGTTCGGGCGAGGTGGCTTAGGGCCTATTTTATCACTAACGAAGTCCGGTATAGGACTCCTAGGACTTGCTTTGTGTTTTTGGTCCCAGAAGAAGGTCCCCTGTGAGTTTGGTCGAAATCGGAGACGATTGTTTTTCGACCGAAAATCGCAAAACGCCAAGGCTATAGCCTTTGCATTTTTACGATTTTCGGCCGAAAATTAATATTCTCCGAAATGACAGGGGTTGTGCTGGGGGACTCTAACGTACCCCTAGACCAACCCCTGAGGGTCAGTTCGTCCGAAAACCCGGTTTGTCTGCGAGGAAATGCAGTTTTCCTGATAGCGCGCAATGTGTTCGGGCGAGGTGGCTTAGGGGCCTATTTTATCACTAACGAAGTCCGGTATAGGACTCCTAGGACTTGCTTTGTGTTTTTTGGTCCCAGAAGAATGTCCCCTGTGAGTTTGGTCGAAATCGGAGACGATTGTTTTTCGGCCGAAAATCGCAAAACCGCCAAGGCTATAGCCTTTGCATTTTTACGATTTTCGGCCGAAAATTAATATTCTCCGAAATGACGGGGGTTGTGCTGGGGGACTCTAACGTACCCCTAGACCAACCTGTGAGGGTCAGTTCGTCCGAAAACCCGGTTTGTCTGCGAGGAAATGCAGTTTTCCTGATAGCGCGCAATGTGTTCGGGCGAGGTGGCTTAGGGGCCTATTTTATCACTAACGAAGTCCGGTATAGGACTCCTAGGACTTGCTTTGTGTTTTTTGGTCCCAGAAGAAGGTCCCCTGTGAGTTTGGTCGAAATCGGAGACGATTGTTTTCGATCGAAAATCGCAAAACGCCAAGGCTATAGCCTTTGCATTTTTACGATTTTCGGCCGAAAATTAATATTCTCCGAAATGACGGGGTTGTGCTGGGGACTCTAACGTACCCCTAGACCAACCCCTGAGGGTCAGTTCGTCCGAAAACCCGGTTTGTCTGCGAGGAAATGCAGTTTTCCTGATAGCGCACAATGTGTTCGGGCGAGGTGGCTTAGGGGCCTATTTTATCACTAACGAAGTCCGGTATAGGACTCCTAGGACTTGCTTTGTGTTTTTGGGGCCCTGAAGAAGGTCCCCTGGGACTTTGGTCGAAATCGGAGACGATTGTTTTCGACCGAAAATCGCAAAACGCCAAGGCTATAGCCTTTGCATTTTTACGATTTTCGGCCGAAAATTAATATTCTCCGAAATGACGGGGTTGTGCTGGGGGACTCTCACGTACCCCTAGACCAACTCCTGAGGGTCAGTTCGTCCGAAAACCCGGTTTGTCTGCGAGGAAATGCAGTTTTCCTGATAGCGCGCAATGTGTTCGGGCGAGGTGGCTTAGGGGCCTATTTTATCACTAACGAAGTCCGGTATAGGACTCCTAGGACTTGCTTTGTGTTTTTTGGTCCCAGAAGAAGGTCCCCTGTGAGTTTGGTCGAAATCGGGACCGAAAATCGCAAAAACGCCAAGGCTATAGCCTTTGCATTTTTACGATTTTCGGCCGAAAATTAATATTCTCCGAAATGACGGGGGTTGTGCTGGGGGACTCTAACGTACCCCTAGACCAACCCCTGAGGGTCAGTTCGTCCGAAAACCCGGTTTGTCTGCGAGGAAATGCAGTTTTCCTGATAGCGCGCAATGTGTTCGGGCGAGGTGGCTTAGGGGCCTATTTTATCACTAACGAAGTCCGGTATAGGACTCCTAGGACTTGCTTTGTGTTTTTTGGTCCCAGAAGAAGGTCCCCTGTGAGTTTGGTCGAAATCGGAGACAATTGTTTTCGACCGAAAATCGCCAAAACGGCAAGGCTATAGCCTTTGCATTTTTACGATTTTGGGCCGAAAATGAATATTCTCCGAAATGACGGGGGTTGTGCTGGGGGACTCTCACGTACCCCTAGACCAACCCCTGAGGGTCAGTTCGTCCGAAAACCCGGTTTGTCTGCGAGGAAATGCAGTTTTCCTGATAGCGCGCAATGTGTTCGGGCGAGGTGGCTTAGGGGCCTATTTTGTCACTAACGAAGTCCGGTATAGGACTCCTAGGACCTGCTTTGTGTTTTTTGGTCCCAGAAGGAGGTCCCCTGTGAGTTTGGTCGAAATCGGAGACAATTGTTTTTCGACCGAAAATCGCAAAACGCCAAGGCTATAGCCTTTGCATTTTTACGATTTTCGGCCGAAAATTAATAATCTCCGAAATGACGGGGGGTTGTGCTGGGGACTCTAACGTACCCCTAGACCAACCCCTGAGGGTCAGTTCGTCCGAAAACCCGGTTTGTCTGCGAGGAAATGCAGTTTTCCTGATAGCGCGCAATGTGTTCGGGCGAGGTGGCTTAGGGGCCTATTTTATCACTAACGAAGTCCGGTATAGGACTCCTAGGACTTGCTTTGTGTTTTTTGGTCCCAGGAGAAGGTCCCCTGTGAGTTTGGTCGAAATCGGAGACAATTGTTTTTCGACCGAAAATCGCAAAAACGCCAAGGCTATAGCCTTTGCATTTTTACGATTTTCGGCCGAAAATTAATATTCTCCGAAATGACGGGGGTTGTGCTGGGGGACTCTAACGTACCCCTAGACCAACCTGTGAGGGTCAGTTCGTCCGAAAACCCGGTTTGTCTGCGAGGAAATGCAGTTTTCCTGATAGCGCGCAATGTGTTCGGGCGAGGTGGCTTAGGGGCCTATTTTATCACTAACGAAGTCCGGTATAGGACTCCTAGGACTTGCTTTGTGTTTTTTGGTCCCAGAAGAAGGTCCCCTGTGAGTTTGGTCGAAATCGGAGACGATTGTTTTCGACTGAAAATCGCAAAACGCCAAGGCTATAGCCTTTGCATTTTTACGATTTTCGGCCGAAAATTAATATTCTCCGAAATGACGGGGTTGTGCTGGGGACTCTAACGTACCCCTAGACCAACCCCTGAGGGTCAGTCCGTCCGAAAACCCGGTTTGTCTGCGAGGAAATGCAGTTTTCCTGATAGCGCGCAATGTGTTCGGGCGAGGTGGCTTAGGGCCTATTTTATCACTAACGAAGTCCGGTATAGGACTCCTAGGACTTGCTTTGTGTTTTTGGTCCCAGAAGAAGGTCCCCTGTGAGTTTGGTCGAAATCGGAGACGATTGTTTTCGACCGAAAATCGCAAAACCGCCAAGGCTATAGCCTTTGCATTTTTACGATTTTCGGCCGAAAATTAATATTCTCCGAAATGACGGGGGTTGTGCTGGGGGACTCTAACGTACCCCTAGACCAACCCCTGAGGGTCAGTTCGTCCGAAAACCCGGTTTGTCTGCGAGGAAATGCAGTTTTCCTGATAGCGCACAATGTGTTCGGGCGAGGTGGCTTAGGGGCCTATTTTATCACTAACGAAGTCCGGTATAGGACTCCTAGGACTTGCTTTGTATTTTTTGGTCCTAGAAGAAGGTCCCCTGTGAGTTTGGTCGAAATCGGAGACGATTGTTTTTCGACCGAAAATCGCAAAAACGCCAAGGCTATAGCCTTTGCATTTTTACGATTTTCGGCCGAAAATTAATATTCTCCGAAATGACGGGGGTTGTGCTGGGGGACTATAACGTACCCCTAGACCAACTCCTATGGGTCAGTTCGTCCGAAAACCCGGTTTGTCTGCGAGGAAATGCAGTTTTCCTGATAGCGCGCAATGTGTTCGGGCGAGGTGGCTTAGGGGCCTATTTTATCACTAACGAAGTCCGGTATAGGACTCCTAGGACTTGCTTTGTGTTTTTTGGTCCCAGAAGAAGGTCCCCTGTGAGTTTGGTCGAAATCGGAGACGATTGTTTTTCGACCGAAAATCGCAAAAACGCCAAGGCTATAGCCTTTGCATTTTTACGATTTTCGGCCGAAAATAAATATTCTCCGAAATGACGGGGGTTGTGCTGGGGGACTCTAACGTACCCCTAGACCAACCCCTGAGGGTCAGTTCGTCCGAAAACCCGGTTTGTCTGCGAGGAAATGCAGTTTTCCTGATAGCGCGCAATGTGTTCGGGCGAGGTGGCTTAGGGGCCTATTTTATCACTAACGAAGTCCGGTATAGGACTCCTAGGACTTGCTTTGTGTTCTTTGGTCCCAGAAGAAGGTCACCTGTGAGTTTGGTAAAAATCGGAGACAATTGTTTTTCGACCGAAAATCGCAAAAACGCCAAGGCTATAGCCTTTGCATTTTTACGATTTTCGGCCGAAAATTAATATTCTCCGAAATGACGGGGGTTGTGCTGGGGGACTCTAACGTACCCCTAGACCAACCCCTGAGGGTCAGTTCGTCCGAAAACCCGGTTTGTCTGCGAGGAAATGCAGTTTTCCTGATAGCGCGCAATGTGTTCGGGAGAGGTGGCCTATTTTATCACTAACGAAGTCCGGTATAGGACTCCTAGGACTTGCTTTGTGTTTTTTGGTCCCAGGAGAAGGTCCCCTGTGAGTTTGGTCGAAATCGGAGGCAATTGTTTTTCGACCGAAAATCGCAAAAACGCCAATGCTATAGCCTTTGCATTTTTACGATTTTCGGCCGAAAATTAATATTCTCCGAAATGACGGGGGTTGTGCTGGGGGACTCTAACGTACCCCTAGACCAACCTGTGAGGGTCAGTTCGTCCGAAAACCCGGTTTGTCTGCGAGGAAATGCAGTTTTCCTGATAGCGCGCAATGTGTTCGGGCGAGGTGGCTTAGGGGCCTATTTTATCACTAACAAAGTCCGGTATAGGACTCCTAGAACTTGCTTTGTGTTTTTTGGTCCCAGGAGAAGGTCCCCTGTGAGTTTGGTCGAAATCGGAGACGATTGTTTTCTGATCGAAAATCGCAAAACGCCAAGGCTATAGCCTTTGCATTTTTACGATTTTCGGCCGAAAATTAATATTCTCCGAAATGACGGGGTTGTGCTGGGGACTCTAACGTACCCCTAGACCAACCTGTGAGGGTCAGTTCGTCCGAAAACCCGGTTTGTCTGCGAGGAAATGCAGTTTTCCTGATAGCGCGCAATGTGTTCGGGCGAGGTGGCTTAGGTGCCCATTTTAGCACTAACGAAGTCCGGTATAGGACTCCTAGGACTTGCTTTTTGTTTTTTGGTCCCAGAAGAAGGTCCCCTGTGAGTTTGGTCAAAATCGGAGACAATTGTTTTTCGACGAAATAAATCGCAAAACCGCCAAGGCTATAGCCTTTGCATTTTTACGATTTTCGGCCGAAAATTAATATTCTCCGAAATGACGGGGGTTGTGCTGGGGGACTCTAACGTACCCCTAGACCAACTCCTATGGGTCAGTTCGTCCGAAAACCCGGTTTGTCTGCGAGGAAATGCAGTTTTCCTGATAGCGCGCAATGTGTTCGGGCGAGGTGGCTTAGGGGCCTATTTTATCACTAACGAAGTCCGGTATAGGACTCCTAGGATTTGCTTTGTGTTTTTTGGTCCCAGAAGAATGTCCCCTGTGAGTTTGGTCGAAATCGGAGACGATTGTTTCGACCGAAAATCGCAAAACGCCAAGGCTATAGCCTTTGCATTTTTACGATTTTGGGCCGAAAATGAATATTCTCCGAAATGACGGAGGTTGTGCTGGGGGACTCTCACGTACCCCTAGACCAACCCCTGAGGGTCAGTTCGTCCGAAAACCCGGTTTGTCTGCGAGGAATTGCAGTTTTCCTGATAGCGCGCAATGTGTTCGGGCGAGGTGGCTTAGGGGCCTATTTTATCACCAACGAAGTCCGGCATAGGACTCTTAGGACTTGCTTTGTGTTTTTAGGTCCCAGAAGAAGGTCCCCTGTGAGTTTTGTCGAAATCGGAGACGATTGTTTTTCGACCGAAAATCGCAAAAACGCCAAGGCTATAGCCTTTGCATTTTTACGATTTTCGGCCGAAAATTAATATTCTCCCAAATGACCGGGGTTGTGCTAGGGGACTCTAACGTACCCCTAGACCAACCCGTGAGGGTCAGTTCGTCCGAAAACCCGGTTTGTCTGCGAGGAAATGCAGTTTTCCTGATAGCGCGCAATGTGTTCGGGCGAGGTGGCTTAGGGGCCTATTTTATCACTAACGAAGTCCGGTATAGGACTCCTAGGATTTGCTTTGTGTTTTTTGGTCCCAGAAGAATGTCCCCTGTGAGTTTGGTCGAAATCGGAGACGATTGTTTTTCGACCGAAAATCGCAAAAACGCCAAGGCTATAGCCTTTGCATTTTTACGATTTTCGGCCGAAAATAAATATTCTCCGAAATGACGGGGGTTGTGCTGGGGGACTCTAACGTACCCCTAGACCAACCTGTGAGGGTCAGTTCGTCCGAAAACCCGGTTTGTCTGCGAGGAAATGCAGTTTTCCTGATAGCGCGCAATGTGTTCGGGCGAGGTGGCTTAGGGGCCTATTTTATCACTAACGAAGTCCGGTATAGGACTCCTAGAACTTGCTTTGTGTTTTTTGGTCCCAGGAGAAGGTCCCCTGTGAGTTTGGTCGAAATCGGAGGCAATTGATTTTCGGCCGAAAATTAATATTCTCCGAAATGACGGGGGTTGTGCTGGGGGACTCTAACGTACCCCTAGACCAACCCCT